>JARWLC010000017.1:20449406-20651906 GCA_033318265.1 Phyllotis vaccarum
TGTTTAGGTTTAAAAGATGTGAAAAGGCTTCAGATTTTATCTTATCGGTAACAGATTTTCCTAGGTTTTGAACTGTTTTATCTAGTTTAGGCTTAAAATTAGACTCTTGTAAAGATATATATATATATATATATATATATATATATATATATATATATATATATATCTTTATATATGATACCCGAGTGTTCGGGTCTCTTGGGACTGGAGTTACAGAAGGATGTGAGTCATCATGTGGATAATATGAATAAAACCTAGAACATCTAAAAACCCGCCAGTGCTTTTAATTTCTGAGCCACCTATCAAGCCCTTAAAATACTAGATCTTATATGAAAATATATAATGCAGTTCATTTCTGAGAAGCAGTAATTCACACCAGGAGAGAAACACTAAAGTTAATAAGAAACCAACTTAAAAATGTATTTTTGAGGAATATTTTGAGGAAATATTGAAATGAATTGATTATGAAATAAAAATAGAGGAAAATGAAGCAAATATAATAATTTAAATTTGCAGAGATGTAAAGGCATCATGTCCCCCCAAATCAAAACTGTGAACATTTCATTTTTGAAATGCCAAAATGTAAGTTCCTGGAAGACATTCAAATAGGGTAGTGAGTTGTTTCTTACAGGGTTTAGAACTCAAAAGAGATTCAAGTCTTAAGTACAGAAAATGTATGCTATCATAACACTGCTAAGAATCATATTTGAATAACTAAGAATCTATAGACACAGTAGTCCTATAAAATAAAGAACACCAAGAAAGACTTACTAGGGAAATGAGAAATCTAAAATCTATATATTTCATGAAAGTCTAGTCAAACATTTTTAAGTAGTTAACTGGTCATGTATGTTAGGTTTAAAGAAGGAAGGATAAGAGTGGACCAATGAATTCAACTTACTTTGGCAACATATTGTGTAGAAGGTCTGGAACAAAGCCACAGGATAATGGTTTGAAATTGACTGAAAAGGAAAAGGAGATAGGTGTTTGCCATTTAGTTAGAAAGGGGGAGGAGAAAAATTGACCTCTACATGATCACAAATTTGTGGCAAGAGAATGTATATGTTTAAAACTATGAATTGAGATACTGAATGATCTTAATGCTGAGAACACTGACCAAGTAAAAATAGGAAGGGGACAAATCCGTAAAACAAAAGAAACAAATAAATAAGCCTTTGAGAAAATGAAAGGAGATGGAATACAGAGCCTGTGTAGCAAGGGAAGAAGATTGATTAAGACAAGTTCAACTGTACATAGATCTTCCTAGAGGGGAACAATGGAGTAATGAAAGGACTTTGGTAGAAAGTCAATAATGAGTTGGAGCAGTTTTCTCCCCCTTCTTGAAAATGGTCCTTTTGATGGCCTGGATGAGCTCCTTGTTTCTAAGACTATAAATAATGGGGTTGGCTAAAGGTGTTAATACAGAATAGACTACAGCTAGAGTCCGGTCAAGAGTCAGTGAATAGCTCTTTTTTAGCCGAACGTACATGAAGATGATGCTCCCAAAGAATATGAGGACCACAATGAGATGCGAGGCACACGTGGAAAAGGCCTTCCTTCTTCCTGCTGCTGTTTTTATCTTCAGCACAGCACCAATTATTCTCCCATAGGAAGCCATGATAAAAAGGAAAGTGATAAGGATGATGAAGGCATTGACAGCAAAGTCCACCAGAACATTAGTAGATGTGTCCTTGCAGGCCAGGCTCAGAAGAGGTGGAAAATCACAGAAGATGTGTGGGATTTCATTGTAGTTACAGAAGGGGAGCTGAGAGACCAAGATGACCTCAGAAATAGGACATAGGAAACCACAAGTCCAGCAGCCAGCAGCCATCTTGGCACAGAGTACTGTGGTCATGATGGATGGGTAGTGGAGGGGTCTGCAGATGGCCAGGTATCGGTCATAGGCCATTGCTGTAAGGAGGTAGCATTCAGAGGCCCCTAGGGAGTGGAAGAAATAGGTCTGAAGGAGGCATCCTGCAAAAGAAATTGTCTTCTTCTCACTGAGAAGATTAACTAGCATCTTGGGGATGGTGGTGGCTGTATACCACAACTCCAAGAAAGAGAGAACACTGACAAAGTGGTACATGGGCTTATGAAGGGCTGCATCCAGTCTGATGACTAGGAAGATGAGCATATTACCACCGATGGTAAACAGATATGCCAACAGAAGCAAGACAAAAAGCCAGCCCTTGACATGTCCCACGTTGGGGAAGCCAAGGAGCACAAACTCAGATAAACTTGAGAAGTTGTGTTGATCCATGAGAGGCTGGAGAGGACAAGGAAAAGTGAAAAGCTGAATTAGAAGGATTGACAATCTATACTGAAGCCTTATTTATCCTTCTCCTTTACAAACGGAAAGACAACATTTTAATTACTGTTATTAATGCTATTAATAACGAGTAAAACCTACAGCTACTTCTGGTTCTGAATACACTGAAAGGGAAACGTACCATTGACATGCCTACTTTACACAGCAAAACTTGAGGAAGAATAGGTTGTGACACCTTGCTATTGCGTTTGACATTTTTATAAGAAGAAAATGTTAATTTCTCTACTCCATATTGCTCATTCCTAAGTTATGTAGTCTTATCCCAAAATTCCATATCTTCCCTCAGACCAACCTAAAACAATGAACTAGTATATGATATTGGTGTAGCAGGCTTTTTCTTGTGGTCCAACGAACATCTATAAATATTTATTAAACAAGGACGTTTTTGGACAAGAGATACGAAACTCAACAAGGTACAATCTCTGACAGCAGAACTCACAAACACGTCACCACAGGTAGGTATGCCCATCAGTCTTCTTAATATAACCTGCAACAGAAAACACCATGGCATGGCAGGAAGGAGGCTCACTTGTGAGACAAGGGTTACTGAGAGAAAATTCACAGAAAGAAAGGCATTGGGACAAATTGTTCAAGCAAAGTAAAACTCAGTGGTGAAGGGAAAGAAATATTACAAACAAATATCATCTCTTCTGGGCTGCAAGAAACCTAGAAAAGACACTGTGAAAACTCACCCAGTGACCCAGGGCTCTATCTGAAAAGACGCAAGATGTCAGCGAAAGATGGTTATAAAGAGTGACACAATCAGGTGTAGATAGACCGTCAACACTGCTAAGATGAGGCTCTTACGATAAGAAACTCAGAGATGCATGGGCAGTGGCAGCTCATAGTTAACCCTGACATGAAAATAAGATGGATGAGCAGCAGCACACTTAGAGATGAAATCCAGGTTAAAATTAAGAATGATAAAATAGCAATAAATACAATTCCTGAAGTCTAACCAGAATACACAGGTAAGGAATGGGCAGATAACTTAGTGAAATTCCATCTAAACATGTGCTGGACATTCTCATTGTTCTCAAGCATAATGTGCATGATATATAAAAAGGAAAGGAAAAGAGGACAAAGAAAGGAAGAGAGATAGAAAGGGGAGAAAGGAAAGAGAGATAAGAGAGGAACAGTTAAAACGTTATTTTACTTGTATAAAAACGGTAGCCAGCATTGGTTACTGCGTGCCTATCATAAATCATACATATTCGATAACGGCCATATAATTCCACCCATCAAAGGAAAATTTGCAATCTCTTTTTACCTTTTCAAGTGCAACACTTACAATAACAGTTGTCACATTAGGGCTATTAAAAAATATTTAACCAAGAATATTAAATAATTAGCATAGCAGACACCTCTGCTTTGATTTATACCACTCCCTCTAACCTAAATGTCCTCCAGCCCAAACGGTTTCCTGTAGAGACAAACGTATAGATTTGCTGTTTTAAAACATTAAGTTTATGCAAAGCAATTTCTGCTTAAGGGGTTCTTCTTAGTCTCTCATAAAGAAGCTATACATTCACCTCTCCAATTATGAGAGATGAAGGTGAAAACAGTAATCAATGCATCATTGCATTGGGGGTACCTTTGCCCCTCTTAGACACTGGCTTCTGGTTTAACTTTCATTCTTTTTTCTCCTTCTGTGACCTACGTTTTACATTCTTCACAATCAGGTCAAATGTTAGCTCATTAATGAAGCATTTTTTACTTTCCAAGGAGAAGTTATTTATTCCTTCTATATGATCATAACATTTAGAGTGCCTAATTAACTTAGTTGCTACCTTAATAAGTCTATCTTCCCTACAAATTGGGGAGATCTTCGAGAGCACATACACACTCCACTAATTAAAGCATATCCCCAATGAATGATGGCAATGGTAAGCATAGAGTTCAGGTTTATTGTATGCTACCTCCCTCTATATACAAGTTATATTTTCCACCTGCATAAAAAAAAAATCCTCATCCTTTCAACATCTCGAGATCAATATATCCAATTTAATTTCCTCTGATTTGTCTAAAATCCTATCTTCCTCTACCTTCAACAAGATAGATCAAAGAAATATGTCTGGTTATCTGCTGTTTCTAAGGAACTATTTTTTTTTTTAAGATAATGTTCATTTTTTTTCTACAAATGAACTTGTCCAAAGCCGACTGTAAGTTTATATCAAAGATCTTGTAAACATGCCATGCTTTCAGAACCACTTTGAAGACTTAAAGACCATTAAATTTATACCAAAGATGCTTAATACCTTTACTAAAACTTCTGGTTAAAGCTCTCTTTTAAAAATGTTTCCAAAAACATCTGCCCTGAGAGATATATGTTAGCTGCAGGTCCTACAGAAACCAGTAGTTTATGCCATCTATATGAGCCTGTGTCTTGTCTGCATCATCACCCACCCACAGAGTAAACAGTAGCATGTCTCTCAATTTAAGCTTGGACTGGGAAGGATGGGGGTCAGGCTGACCTTCAATGTCTCTTGTAGATCTGACTTCATAAAGATTGCAAAGCTGGATTTTCTAAGACAGTTATGTAAGTCATCTTTCCACTGGATCCTACTCTCTGATCTTAAAACAGTATCTATTTTCAAGTCCATTATCCCACCTTTTCAATCCCTGATCCTTTTAGCTAGTTAAGCAACTGACCAACCACTGTACATTGTCTGTTTCAGCCTTGCCTGGCTCCGTATGTGCAATAGATGAAGGCTGGATTGAGCAACACTTTCTCTTCCTTCATGAGTCTTATCCCCACAGCCACAATCCCTGGAGTCAAAAATAAAAACAAGTTTCAGGGTCCTTGGGGCACAAGGAAGCAAGAAACCCCCAGTTCCAGAGGCAAGTGAGAATAAGGCTCTATTTGGAAGACTAATGGGAAAAATGTTAACTCCTGAAAGTTTCAGAAAATATATCTATCTCATCTCCTCCCTCACTACCCTGTTTCTACTGGCTTCTTAACAAAAAGAAATTCTATTATTTCTATTTCTTTGAGAAGCCTCACTGATAACAGCTACTACTTTTGAAATAAAGAATGGGATGGATTCTTAGGTTGTTTTTTTTTTCCAATAAAGAATCTGCTTTCTGAGCTTTTGCTTGTTATCAAATAGTGTTCTAAGCACAGGAAGTGCATTAGTCAATACACTTTTCACAATCATTTTGTAATATTGGTAAACTATATTAGTCCCACTTAGTTCTTAAGTAAGCTAAAACAGTGCATCCAACACTGTGCCCTGGGCCACATGCATGCCTGCCTCAGCATTGTAAATAAATCAGTATAATAAAGGGCCTGTGATAACAGGGTTTGTAGAATTGCCTTCCAAAGTGTGGGCAGTGGTCAGTAGAATGTAACCAAAGTCACAAAACTGCAGAATGATGCCTGGCATGAGCCCTGTGTTGATGACCAGGTTTCAGCACCTATCTGCTTTCAGGTGGTCATTTATTTATTTTAAATCTATATTTTATTTAATGTGTGTGTTGTAAGAACTACATGAGATAAAATATCAAGAGAAACTAAACTTAGCTGAAGATATTAAGCCTACTTTTTGTTTTGTATTTTTCTCATTTTGTATTAGTCCTTTGAAATTTTTCACAATGTTTCAATTATATTCACACCCTCCACAAGTACTGCATGTATTATAGGATTTGTGACCTTCCACAGGAGTGTGGTCAACTCAACAATGGAATGCACACTTTAGAGAAAGCTAATGCTTCCACTTCCAGGAGATGTCAGCTGGGTATAGTTCCTAAGCTAGGGGTAGGAATTCACTGTCCCTCCCCACTCTGTGGTAGAATTTTGTCCGGCTCAAGTTTGGGAAGGACTTGTGCAAGCTGTCATAGCAGCTCTTATTTGATATTTACAACTGTCGTGCTGTGTCTGTAAAACACTAAATATAACGATTATGTCCACATGTGTGTGCAGAGGGGTAAGAGGAACTGAGTAGACCTTTCCTCAATCCTTAGGTTCTGCAATACCCAGTGCTTTATCTGACTGACACAAGGCAAATATTTAATAATCATTAGTCAAATGTGCATCCTGGTTAGGGCAGATTCTTTAGTAGTAAATGTTAGAGCATTGTGCATTTCTTAATAATTCTCATCTCTAATAATTCATTCAATAACTTCATCTTAAACTTGTGTAGGTATGTCTGCTGTTTGTGTACCAATTTAATTCTGTTTCTACATTGCTTAGGACACTCAATATTTTAATAAATATGTTAAAAGACCTTTCTGTACTACACACATTTGTTTGGAGGGTTCATTTATTAGTGGTCTTAGTACAAAATGTGTTTTCATTTGATAACACATAGAAGCATATCCTACTATTTCATGAATTGTATTTAGTACTATAATAAAACCTGGAACCAAATATTGAGGAAAATCTGAAGTATCAGTGAGACGGGGGGGGGGGGGGGGGGAACCACAGCCAATTCTCACCAATTCTCTTCAGGCTGAACAGGGTAGGTCCTGTCTACACGAGTCCTCAGACTCTCTGGGTGCATGGCAAAAGGGAAGCACTTCTGCCTTCTCCTGCCTTATATTTATTTCCCTGCCCAACTAGCTTACTTTCTCGTTCACCATTCCTAGGGCTAGCATTAAAGATGGATACCATCACTACCTGGCTCTGTTTGGCCTTGAACTCATAAATATCCAGAGGATCTCTACCTCCCGAGTGTTGGGATTAAAGGCATGAGTCACCACTCTCTGACCCTCATAGCTTGGCTCTGTTCCAGGGTATTTTTATTGAATATACCACCACAATCCTACCTCCACTGAAGTTTTCCTTCTGAGTTTTGGTCAGTTTTCCAAGTTTTTAACTTACTTTGAGGTTTAGATTCTGTTATCTCTCCTCTTGTACATTTCATTAACTTTATATTAACTACAAATAGAGTAAGCATGTTATTTGGCTTTTCATCTTTCTTACTATGAAAACTGTGGATGTGCATGCAGACTAAGTATTGACCACTGTAACAGAGCTTTCCTTCCTTATTTCAAGGTCATGAATTAAACATTAATTATGTAAAAGTATCCATTCTTTACTACAGTTTAATTCTGGTTTTTTGTTTTGTTTTTGTTTGTTTGTTTGTTTGTTTGTTTTTCAGTGTTTAGAGTATGTGTCCCTAGGACTGGGATCAAGATTGTAAAAGGAAATAAGAAGTCAGCAATTCTGATAATAATTAGGCAAAGCTGGAAAAGGTCTGATATAAAGTAATGAGGGATTCCATGTCAGCACTTAGAATCACCAGTGGGCAGATATTAGGCTGGATGCCAATGCATCAGTATACAAAAACTTATCGATTTGGTCCTAAGATAAAATTTTCTCTCAGATTATGACTTAATTCATACAATTTTTCCCAGTCTGTACTTAACACAATAGCATATATGTTTGCTAAGGAACAGGTAATTATTTTTCTTTTACAACCAGAGAGTAAATACTTTTGATTTGTCAGATCTCCAGGTTTTGTAACAAGTATTCAGCTTTGCCTTTGTAATTCAAATGTAGCCATTTTTAGTATGGAAAGGGTTGCCTGTAGTTCTCCCCTGGTATAAATGTGTCTACAGAAACAGATTTCAGATCTTATTTGGTTCAAAGACTGTATGTGAACCAAGAATTCGGAAATCCATGCATGTAGAATTTATACAATGCACACAAGTACATATGCGCGCACGCGCGCGCACACACACACACACACACACACAAGCACATACACAGCATGCACGCAAACTATACGTACAAATTTATTTTAAATAAAATTTTCCTCATCCTACTGCTTTGAGAATGTCATCAACTCATGCTTTCTATTAGTTAGACTTTGGTATACTTTTAAAATGTTAACTTTAATGTCCTACATTGCCACATCCTGACACATAAAAGATATACACAGTGTACTCTCTATGAGTGAACTTGGCAGAGATGACTTCATACAACCCGAAGAGGGCAGAGAGCAAGAGATAAATATCAGTAAGTCTCCTTCTGAAGATGAAATAAAAAAAATAAAAGCATGTTATCTTTCAGGAAGGGAATAAAATCTAATTGAAAAAAACGTAAAATTGTAAAACACATCATTATTTTTTTCAGAACTGTTTATTCATTTTTTTATCAATAAAAATACTTAAAATGTGTTTTTCCCCTAGAATCTTCCACGACACAGTTGGGAGTGTGTGTCAAATTGAAACAAAGCTGTTAGGTATAATGTAGAAGACCAGTATCTCCTCTGCTTGTCATTCTTAAATATAGCAGTCAGGTACTTTTGTTATGTAACGGACAAAAGAAGAAAGGACACGATCTGCTGGCAATTCTATTTTCCATGTAAAATATAAAGATTCCCAAGTGTCATGAGTTGTTAATAAGCCAGGAAAGCTGGAAAATCCATGGCGGGCACACTCACCACGAATTAGAGGGTCACTTTCTGGAAAAGATGGACCCCTAGAGGTCTATGGCTCACAGAAGTTGCATTTCTTTGTGATTTCCAGGACCATGGATAATCCACAGAGAAAAAGAAAAGGGAGGGAGAGAAGCAGGAAAGGAAAAAGAAGAAACAAGAAGAAGAGGAAGAAGAGGAAGAAGAGGAAGAAGAGGAAGAACAATCCACAAGAACAGCAAGAAGAGAGAGAACACGAAGTGAAGTTGGGTCAGTGGGGAAGTGGGGAGACAGGGAGGAGTCGAGAAACGGGGAAACATAATCAACATATACTGTATAAGAAGCTTCAAATAAAGTTTAAAAATCCACTAAAAACACATAGAGTTGGGAAGGGAAAGTGATGGAAATAGAGGGGGAGGAGCTGGATAGGACGGAATGGGGAATGGGTGTATTTAGGTGTCATTAAAACACATTACATGTATGTACGAAATTTTCAAACAATAAAGTAAAATAGACCTGTAAGTGCCTTAAATACAGGGAGCTGAAAGTGCTTTGACTTCTCTGTTTACCCTTTGCATGCATGGTTCACAGTGCCGGTTTTTTACAAGGGCAGATACATCCACGATCTGTGTATCCACGATCTGTGCATCCACGATCTGTGCATCCACGATCTGTGCATCCACAATGCTTCCTGGATGGCTATTTTAAATTCAGAGTACAGGCAGTGGCTTTATGACTTGCTCAGACCTCCAATCACCTAGGCACCTTTGTTTCCTGTCTCTTGATTCTCTTTCATATTAGAAGCCTCTTCTCCATCTTCCAACATGTTTTTATCACAGTTGTTCAAGAACCTTGAGCTTGGTTTTCTGTTTCCATAGATCACTGGTCTCTATCTCAACATTTGCCCAGTGTGCCCTTCCAATCTTTCTGTAACAAATCTCAATATCTTCTGGATCTTTATTCAAAAATCCAGCCTGAACTGCAACCCCATAGCCAGCCTAACTTCTAGAAATTAACACATTTTAATTTCTTTCTAATACCTTTCTGACTAAAATCATAGAACTTTATATATTTATTTTGCTGGGTTTATTTATTCAAATATGTTTCCTCATCCACTCCTGTATTAGTAGGTGCAGGGGCCCTATCTCTCTTCACCATTTTTCAATTTATTCTTACTAAGACTACTTAAGTTGAACATTTCACACACTATTAAAATGATTAATGATTGACACAAGTAACCAGCTAAATCTTGCAATTTTCAAATGTATGGATTATAACCATACAGGATTTCAGAGTCAGTTCAGCAAAGCCTTAATCCTCTGTGTGACCCTCTTAACAGCCTCTTTCACTTCCTTATTGCGAAGGGTGTAAATAATAGGGTTGAGGAAAGGGGTGAGAAACGTGTATACCAAGGCAATCAGCTTGTCTCTGCCCTCAGCTCGAATCTCTGCTGGCCCTACATAGACAATGAAAGCAGAGCCAAAGAACAGTGTCACTACGGTTATATGGGAGGAGCAGGTGGAAAAGGCTTTGGCACGGCTAGCAGCTGAAGGCAGCTTCAACACAGCTCTCACAATACCTCCATAGAGTCCCAAGATAAGGACAAGATTGCATGTATTGATCATACCAATCACAGAAATATAAACCTGAGCATGCCAGCTTGTGTTCACACATGCCAACTGCATTACTGGTGCCAGGTCACAAAAGTAATGGGCTACCTTTTTCAAACAATAGGGCAAAGTGGCAGTGAGACCGGCAGGCACCAGGGCAGCTGAAAAGCCAGCCACCCATGTACCTCCAACTAGCCGTAGCTGTACCTGTCTGCTCATGAGTACATGGTAGTGAAGTGGCCGACAGATGGCCAAGTACCGGTCCAGAGCCATGACACCTAACAGGTAGCACTCAGTCATACCCAAGGAATGGAAGACATACAGCTGGACAAAGCATGCAGACGATGGGATGGCCGAATGTCCATGAAGCAGTGTCTGTAGCAAGGTGGGCACTGTGGTGCTGACATACCAGAGTTCCAGGAAGGAGAGGACACTGATGAAGAAGTACATGGGAGTAGACAGCCCAGAATCTGCTTGAACAAGGACAATGATGAACAAGTTTCCTGCAAGTGTGAGGATATAAATGCATAGAGTCCCAAATATTGCAAGATATTGCAGAGCACCAGTGGGAGTGAAACCAGCAAGGATGAAAGTCTGGGTCCAGGTGTAATTAACATGATCCATGATTCCTGAGAATGAGAGATAAAGGCGTCAAATTAGCAGCTGTGGACTTTTTCATCTTGAGTATTTTTTCCAGAGCCCCCAAATTAGAGCACACAAGATAAGAGATAACTTATATTCTACCTAGTCCATTACCCTCTAGATTCCAAAAGATGAATCAAGTCCTGGAAGTTGGAAGTGATTTGCTCAGTATCTGTTGCTGACAGGGATGACATATAGTTGCGGTTTCTTAAATCACCGACAAACATTTGTAGGCTCTGGCACAGAGCCTTGGGCCTAGGATTTTCTCCTTTCTGTTTTTAAAAAAATATAGGAAAAATTCTTTCTCATCCTCTTGGCATTCCTAGTGAAATGTTCCCTTGATACTTTGAAATAATGGCCCTTACTATATACTTTATCTAACAACCAGGGTGCAGTAGGAAATGGAGACTTATTTTTTAAAAAAATGGCTAAGTCTCACTCTGGTAGTCTCCTGGAACTCATCAAATTTTGCACCAAAAGTTAAAAGAGGAATGGATGTGTGAAAGACAAAGATATCTTGGGAACATTTTTCAAAGCTCAGAAAATTGGAACAAGATAAAAATCAATGAGTTGGTAGTATTCTTTTTTCTGGAAGGATCATAATGAGAAATAAACTTCAGGATTCTGCCAGAGATAGGGAAGACGGAGACAGTATGAATATAAAGATGGGCTCTATGAGGTGTGTCAAGAGGTCTCAAGGTAGTACATATAGCACCTTCCTTCAGGAATTGTATTTCCAAATTGTTTTTTGCCACCAACTCAAAGTGAACCTTGTCTAGATCACTATTTCCTCTTTGTTTGAACTAAGTTTAAGTTAGGGGTTCGTGGAAGCTCCCTATAAGTTATTAGTGTTTGATTCTCCAGTCATCGGTTGATGTGTGTTAGTTTAGCATGGAGATGTACAGTTTACATATAAACTATTCAGAAATGTCAAAGCCATTCCCTACTTCTCTTCTTCAGCCACCCTTACCTCTTCTGTGCCACCTCCAACCATTACCTCACTGCTCCTGTTACAGTAGAACTAGTTTCATCTTTCTTGGTATTGCTTCTATCCCAAGACACTTCCCCACTTATAGTACATGCTCCTGGAACTGCAGGTCTCCCACAGACTCCTTAATGAATGGTCCCTGGGGCTGTTATGACTATCTCTTAGTATGGATCTCCCTGGGCCAAGATGTTAGGCTCAGGGAAGTGAGTCAGAGGAGACATGTTTCTCAATAAACTTAGCCCCATAGCCTTTACTATGGAGTTCTGAAATCTAATGACAGAGATATTACCTTACCTGTTTTGCAGTGACCATATAACATGTCATTAAAGAAACAGTCCAACTTTCATATCCTCATTCATGCATGGGGAATAACCAACTTGAGGCAGAAATGGGTTGCCTCTTAAGAATCCTATTTGCCAGGAGAATTGTTATTATTCACCACTATTCGCCTTATCATCTAACTAACAACCTAGTCCAAATAGGAAGCATCCCTTTTATGTTGTGCATCTTACCTTCAATCATTCTACTATCACCTGACACAACAGTGGCCACAATAGGTTCATTGTGCCAACCTTTGCTTAGCAACTATTCAAATTACTATTCAGGGTTTTATTTTATTTTTAATATTTTTGATTTATGTGTATTGTGACTGTGTATGCCTATGCTTGTGTGTAGGCACATAGGTATCTACAAAGGCCGGAGGAGAGCATCACAGCCTTTGGAGCTGGAGTTATAGGAAGTTATGAGCTGCCGGAGATGGGTACTGGGATTAAACTAAGGTCTTCTGTAAGAGCAGTAAAGATTCTTAACTGCTGAGCAATCTCTCTGGCTCCCCTAAAATATTATTCTAAACACAGCATTTTAAATCCCCATCATCAGGATTGCGACTATTACTCAATTTAGTCCACCATTTTACTCTGGATATCTTGAGATTAAATTAGTTTTTCATAAAATATTTTTACTCTCAATTGCTTCAAAACTCCTCATATCAGTCTCTGAGCTTTGGTCTCAGCTGAGTACTATCTCCGAGTATGTACTTGGATAGATTCAGAGTTCAGATAAATAACAGGATAATTATATTTACCCATTGAGTGTGAAGCATTGACCTATTTATTAATTTAAAGGTACTTCCTTTAATTTCAGAGCAAAAGACATGTTCAGAGTAGTTGTTAAATTAACTTTAAAAGAGGAAATAATCTATTATCTTAAGAAACAGATAATGCATGAAGGGAGTGGCCCTACAGAACCTTAGCTGTAGGATCTCTATGATTTGGGATAACAGCAGGATTTTCAAAAGAAGTTTTGGTGAGGGTCCACCCCTCCACACAAATAAACACAGTCTAGGCATGAAGCCATTGAAGAGATCTCTTGAAATTGTGATAGGGATATTGAAGTCTATACCTTCACAGATGATGGCTTCTGGTGAAGTAGGGGTGGGAAAGAACTCAGTTTCCTAAAAGGAGCTGGTCACTGACAGGAACACAAAATAGGGTTGGTATTTTTTTATTTTTCTTCTTTATTCGAGGAGAGGGTCACAAGGTTGGGAGTGTGAACCTGGGAGAACTGGGAAGTGAGTGTGGTCAGAATGTATTCTATGGATCTCCCAAATAATAAAAATATTATGTTGGAAAAAGAAAGTAACAAATCACATAAAATGGGTATAAAATACTAAATCCCTGCGACTGAAAGTTTCCTGTGGAAAGCATAGCGTTGGAGACCAAAACATGAAACATACACTGTTTCTAAGTACTAATAGAACTCCAGGATGAGCAGACTCTATGTCTTACCTCGTCTGTAATACCTGACTATTGACTGGGATTGAAACACAGAAGTTCTTCAGTGCAATCCTGTATCTTCTACAGTTCCAAGCAAGAGAGCACAGCTTATCCAAACGTTTAAATTGATGGTGGGGTTGTTCTCAGAGAAGCAACATTAATATTTCAAATTTCTCCTTTCTTCATATCACTTTTGTTATTTTTTGTTCTTCTCTTGACAGTCTAATTCCGATAATTTCCACATACTTTCTACATTACATGTCTAACAGCATAGTATTAACCGAGTAGATTATACACTCTATACCCTGCATCTCTCAGTCATTATTAATCATATACAAATACCTGAGTATGGATATGGTAAACACTATCTAGCACCAAGTAGAAGAGGACTGTATACCATCAAGTAGTAGTCTGGCACAAGGAATGCCTTTTAAAATTGTCAAATTTTAAGTCAGATAGGATACAATATGTATAAAAATTCATCAGATCATTAGTAAATTTTCAAAAATTAATACATGTCTTTGAGAAACTAGAAGTGAATATATAAATGCTTTATAAAGTTAGGGACATTGAAGAAAAGTGAGAATAAGAATCATAGGAGCCAGAGATGGTGGGTGAGCACAAGCAAAAGAACTCACATCAGTTATACCACCGGACATAAGACTTGTATAAAAGCCAAGTCCCAGCATGGAGGGCAGGGGTAAGCATGAAGTTCCACTCTTAGCTGAGGCTACTGGAAACGGATAACTTTAAGGGAATAGGAGAGTCAGTTTTTTCATGGGTCCACCAAGTTTCAGTGGAAGGTCAAATACCCAAGGATATATGGGTAGCACAAATAGAACTTGATGGGTTTAATATAAAAAGAAAAAAAAAATAAAGATGAGGCAAAGTTGAGTTGGGTAGGGAAATGGAGTAGATCTGGGGAGAACTGGGGGAGGGGTGAAGGAAATCAAATTAAATTGTAGGAAACTTGCAGGCAGCTAAGGAAAATGAAAAAAATTCATGAGTTTATAAAAAACTGTGATTACAAGATTCTATTCACCTAAAATGTTATCATTCTATGTTTATAAATAATATATTATATTTAAATTGTGCCCTATAGGTGGAGAGGCTTATATTAATTAGAAATGCTTATTATTAACGAGCTTTTACAACTTAAATCAACCCATTTCCATTAATCTGTATATTGACACGTGGCTTGTGTCTTAGTCCCTCTGTGTCTCCTGGCAACTCCTTGTACTCTGCCTTTCTTTTTCCCAAATCTCTTGCCAAATCTCTTCCTGCCCAGGTTATGCTAGTCAGTTTTCTATTATTCAGTGAGAGTAGTACATATTCAAAAGGAATTATTCCACAGCATTTCTCCCCTTTTTGTTTAATTAAAAAGAAATGTTTTAACTTTAACAAAGTGTAACAATATATAGCAAAATAGTTATTGGGTAAGAATTATGGTTACAATATTCAGTCCATTTGTATTTGGAAAATTTAGAGAAAATACTTTATCTTATCTTGTGGATCTTTTTAATATAATTTTGCCTTTTTATCATAACTAAGGAAAACTATACTTACAACTATCTAGTCTTTAACTCCATCAAAACCCCCAGAATGGTGAAATGTTACCTTATAAAAGGGATACCAGGCCACCTGGACAGTCATCCAAAGTTCCTCTGTAATGTTGAAGATCCAACTATGGCCTACAGGCCTGGTATATCTGATAGAAATCTCTGAGAGGTAGAGAATTTTGAAGGACTATCTTACCTTGGCTTGACAAAGTTTGGCAATCACTTTGTTTTGCATCTTCCTGGTCCAGTTTGGACAGTATCTGTCAGAAATTGAGGCAAGGACAGTTTATTTGCACACATGAATAGTTTTTACCATAAAGAAAAAAAAAACTCCATATGAACTTTTCTTCTATGCCCATCATCTTCACTGAAGTAGACCAGTGCTGCCAGGAGCAGACATGTCTCATTGTCATGGAAAGCTTCGTGTTATTAAATACATTAAATGCCATATGCTATAGGTTTTGAAATGTTTGAAGACCATACAACTATCTAAGTATAACTGGAATGACCTTGAAAACATACCTAACATGACTTTAAGTTTGTCTATTATAGATGATTATTAATCTGTATTTTAAATTATATATTACATCTCAAAGTTAGCTGCATAAACACAATACCCTAAACAAGAGTAGAAACATACATACTACATAACAAAATTAACTTTAAACTTATATCAGTACAAATCCATACCAATGTAAAATATTTTGAGATTAATAGTTGATTTTTTTATTAAACTAGATTAAATATTTTACCTTTTTATTCTATCATGTCTATATCCTGTCCCTCCTTCAAAAGAAATATTTGAACTTTTTGTTTAGTTTATAAATTTTATTATGACCAATAACAACTTGTGACCAATCCTCTTTAAATGATAATAAACACCCATAACCCATTTTGAGGGAATATGGGCATAGTTTCTCTAGACTACTTTCTCTTGTAGTCTGGTAGTCTTGGAATGAACCAGAAGAAAAACAGGATAACTGTTAGGTCTTGGCTGGAATAGTTTGTGAGGCAGGATAATCTCAGCCAGTAGCCTTGATGCTGTTCTGGTTGCTAGATCACCTAAGTCATTGGCTTTCATTGGTGTCTGGTTGCTTTGATCTGAAAAATATATAAACTTTTATAGATAACATACATAACTGAAATGATACATTTATAGATTGTATATTGTATACAAGTCAGGTAAAGATGATCTTTTGTGTTTGAGCAGCTAATCATATACCATGTGTCTTGTAGTTCTTTTAGGTTTATTTCTTTGTGTCTGTAGTCAGGATTTCAGGAATCTTCCTCGGTCAGATCTGATTTTCTTAAACTCAGAATGATTCCACAGCTTTTTATTTCCTGTGTAAACAAAAGCAAAATCTCTTCCCCAAAGTATCACACCTTTTTGATTTAAATTTTGAAGTCAAAATATTTTTTAAATATATAGGTTGGTTTTATTTATCGACTTTTATATAATCCACTGTCTTTTAGCAGGGAAAAAAAATTAAAGACAATACAGTAACATGTAGCATCCAGACTCCGTGTGTATTTTTATAATCTTTATGTGATTTGTTTCTTTTATATTACTTTATTTCCCTTTTAATTACTTCATACACACACATCTATATCTATACCATCTCTCTCTGTCACATCTATCTATCATCTATCTCTCTATCTCATCTATCTATTAGGACTGTCTATACTTTCCCCTTTTTCTCTCAAACCTATGTATATTTTTGAACATGATGTAACTTATTTAGAGGTTTCCTTCTGTTCATCCTTAATCTTTTTTGTGACCACATGAGCCTTTAAACTGTTAAGCAACGTGCCTAGGACCAAACCCTCTGCCTTGGTAGCTGGCTCCACCCCCATTGGTTCCCTGAGAGCCTAGCCTCATGGATTAGGTACTGAAGTGAGAGCCATGTTTATTGCTCCAACCTAGGAAAGTTTTTGAGGCCAGAATGCCACCAAGTAGTGCACCTCCTGCTTGTCATAAACCCCCTTTAAGTGTTTGATAGCAGGGTCCTTTAAAAGAGTCACTTTCATATTTTGCCACTAGCACTGAGCCAGGAAGTCATCTCTTAAAGGAGCCCTGTCTCTGCTTTTTAGTAGCAAACGGAGTCTTCCAGGAAAAGGCAATCACCAAGAAACCATGCTTAATTCTGGTTTTGTGTGTTTAGAAGCATTTTTTAAGCTTCCTCAGGCTTTACATGTAAGTTTCTCTGAACATTGGAAACAATTTATAAGCAGAGTTTTCTTTCAGCTGCCAGGGCCAAATAACCACACAGAAGCTTATACTAATTACAAATTCTCAGCTGATAGATTAACTAGTTCTTAAAACTTAAATCAACCCACTTCTATTAATCTACATATTGTTTCATGGCTTTACCTGTTCTCCAGCATGTCTTACTCCTTCTAGCTCAGCCCTCCTTTTCCCCAGTATCTTCCTGGTCTGGCTCTCCTGCCCAACTATAGGCCAGTCAGTTCTCTATTAACCAATGGAAGTCAGACATATTCATAGTGTAAGGAAGGATTCAAAGGTTACAAAAATGGTATTAGGTAGAGCTAAACTATACCCAATAAACAGTAAAATAATGTCTTGTGGTCAAAGGTCATTCTGCAAAATAACTGAGCAGATCTGCATTCAGTGTCCAGGGTTCTTACTAATTGAACCTTTCTTTGCTACCTGCTGTACTAGAGTTTAGAACAAAGTACAGTAAATATCCTGCATGATGGAATGCTGGGCTTATTGCAAGTGTAGTGCAAATGATGTGTTCACTTTTATTTCCTACCTCTTCATACTAGCTGTTCTACTAGAGTCATTATCCAGATCTCATCATGGGAGAAGTAGCCAAGAGTTAGTGCCATACCTCACAATAGGTACTTATAAAATGTGATGCTATTTGTAGTACAAAATGAAATATACAGCCACATCCTGCCACAGACAACCCAAGAGACTTCAGTTTCCTAAAGTACTATCTGGCTATTCACAGGGCATATATAAAGGATGAAGATCCAGGAACATTATACACAGAGTATACAAATATTGTTTGTATGCTTTGAAAAGCATTGTGTCAGAATATCCTCGACTGTATAACTATGATATAAAGAGAAAGACTCAGGGAGGTTAGGAGATAAAAACAAGTGCACAGTGAAAGGCAAAGGTAGTTTGAAGTTACGAACAGATTTGTGAAAGACATTTTCTCCTGATAGAGTTAAAATAGTAATAGAATATCTGCCACACTTATTTCATCCTTAAAATTCTGTTCATTCACTTGTGTATTCATTCTTCAAATAAAAACATAAAAATTCATGGTGTAGTGTTTATTGCTTTCCCAGTTGTGATATGACTACTTCTGGCTCCACAGCAGATGTGTGCTTACACCCTAGTCTACCATAGAGCATGAACCCATGGGAGTAAAGGTCCACAGAGTTAATAACTAAAATGATGCAAGAGACACTAGGACAAGCAACTCACAGCAGTTCATTGGTGCTGACAACACAGAAAACAATTCCTCTGAGATCTCAGTCAGTAGCCTATATGAAATTAGATGCATGGAGAGGAAGAATAAAGATTCAAACAATAGCCAGCAGAATGGGGTACTATACCTCAGCACTGAAGGAGCATAGGGCTAATAATCATGTACAAATACTCCAGTTATATAAAGAGGATTTTAGACACTGCTCAGAAGGAGATGCTTCATTGGAATGTCTCAAGTATGCTACATAAGAGTCCACAAATGTCAGATGTGTGTACAGACAAGCCTTCTCACATAAGTAAATCCTTGTTGCAGAAATGGATATGAAAATGTTGGATAACAATCAACATTTATGTAATTTCTAAGATCCTATTACTGTACCCATTTTACAGATTAAGAGAGTTGAAGTAGAGATTTTAAATACATTGCCAAGCTCATAAAACAAGTGAACATTATAATTCATGTTTGAAGTTAGAATTAATGTTTGAGCCCATACAGGAAATCTTCAGCCTCTTTTTTTTATATATATATTTATTTATTTAAAGTGAGGGCTCTATCTGCATATATGTCTTTATGCCAGAAGAGGGCGTCTGCTCCTTCTGAGATGATTGTGAATCACCATGTGATTGCTGGGAATTGAGACAGGACCTCTGGGAGAGCAGCCAGTGCTCTTAACCGCTGAGTCATCTCTCCAACCCACCAACTCGTTTCTAATTAACACTGTGAGATTACAAGGTCAATTTGTTTACTGAGCATTCATTATTTATTGACATTTTATAATATTATGTTACAGACATTTTAATACAAAGAGAAGTCAGAAAGCAGCAGATATTCCCCCCCCCCCCCCCCCCGGTAACTAGAAAAAATTAAAACAGGGACCTTGACCATTAAATTTCCTTTCTTCAGGATACTGAGAATCTGCTCTGCAGGGCCTGGATCAGACAATGCTTTTGAAAGTGTCGCAATCCTAGAATCAAAAGTCCCTCAGCTGAAAGGAATGTGAACACCAGTCCCTGCCGGCCACTCATATTTCACACAGAGATGAGGATGAGATGACCCTGCCAAGGTTGGCTAGACATCTGGATGACATCTGGTTGAACCAGTTCTTCATGGAAATTCCAGTAATCCTTTTAATTTCGGTGTGACAATAGTAAAACAATAATCCTCAGTCAGTGGGATGTGATGAAGGTTTTAACTGTATTTTAGGCTAGTCATGACTGTACAGATGTCGTTAAATCCCTACGTGAAGCACTATATGTGAGTTTAAGGGTTGTCTGGTGTGTGTGAGGAATTTCAAGCCATGCTGGGATACAGGTTTAACTCAACTAAAACACACAACACAGGCACACGTGTGTGCACACATGCACGCACACACACAAGCACACACACATCTGTGTATATTATTGAAACAATAATCACTGGTCCTGATGTGAGGAGAATAAAGAGAAAAACGTTGTTTTTATTTTGTGATGGGATACATGTAAGAATGAGTAAAATGAGACACGTGTACACAGTACCTAGTCTCTGTCAGGATTAATCACCAGACCACCTCTAAGTGAGTATTCTGAGCAGAACCTGGGGGCTGGCACCACAGATTTGTGTGGTGTTTCCCTTTCTATTGTGCACATACACATCTTTCTGTGATACCTATAATGTTTTTCTGCTCCTCCTGTAAAGTGTGGCTTCAAGTTCATTCTAAGAAAAAAAAAAAATCTCCACAGTACTGAAAGGGAGCTCAGACAACATGTTCCACTCCACTACCTTGTCCCATAAGAGACAAGGTGAGCAACTCTAGTCTCCAGCCACCTGGCCTCAGAGTTATGTCATTGTGAGCTGGCTTTGCTACTGTGACTCAAGGTGACCGGACTGGACCAGCTGCGAGCTGTCTGTTCCACATGAAACTCCACAATGTCTTTCTGTCACCTTTCTTTTCTATCTTTTAAACAGAGGCTGCTGCTGGCTTCAGTTTCTCTTGCTTCTCGCCCGTTCACTTTATCCTCTACACTTTGAGATCAGTGAATTCTGAGCCTTCAGATATCCACTTAGGGGTGGTCTGGGAAGGAGAATTACGGAACAAAAGCCTTGGCAGAGACTAGGCACTGGATGAATGCTCACCTTTCTCATTCTTATATCTGTCCCACTCCAAAAATCAAAGTCATAAATTCAACTAAATATTTTCTCTACGCAAGGTTTTAATCTGCTGTGGCATTTCTTCATCATCAGATTGGAAAGGATTAGAGAAAAGAAACACAGCCCCCTTTCCCTCTCCTGGTCCCACCTCTGGATGGTCTAAGTGAGCGAGTCTGTGCAGCATAGTGAATGCTAAACTGAATGCTAATCTTATTGACATTTATCTTGGTTCTTCAAAATGATTAACAAACCAGTTGCTTATTGCCTTTGCCCAGAATGGGGGTAACGCCGAAAGAGATGATCAGGCTTCCCTCAACAAAGTCCTGACCTTGTCAGTGGTCCTTTTCACAGCCTCCTTCACTTCTTTGTTTCGAAGGGTATAGATGATGGGGTTGAGGAACGGAGTCAGAAGGGCGTACACTAAAGCAATAAGTTTGTCAGTGCCCTCGGGTCTGTTCTGAGGTGAGCCCACATATACGGTAAAAGCAGAAGCATAGAACAGTGCCACTACGGTCATATGGGAAGAACAAGTGGAGAAGGCTTTGGCACGGCTAGCAGCTGAAGGCAGCTTCAGAACAGCTGTCAGAATTCCTCCATAGAGTCCCAAGATAAGGACAAAATTGCATCCAGTAGCCACACCAATCACTGCCCCATGAACCTGAGCGTGCCAGCTTGTGTCTGTACATGCCAAGTGCATTAGTGGTGCCAGGTCACAAAAGTAATGGGCTATCTCTTTCAAGCAATAGGGTAAAGTGGCAGTGAGACTGGCAGGCACCAGGGCAGCTGAAAAGCCAGCCACCCAAGTGGTACCTGCTAGCCACAGTTGCATCTGTCTGCTCATGAGGGCATGGTAGTGGAGTGGGCGACAGATGGCCAGGTAGCGGTCCAGAGCCATGACACCTAACAGGTAGCACTCAGTCATACCCAAGGAATGGAAGACATACAGCTGGACAAAGCATGCAGATGATGGGATGGCCGAATGTCCATGAAGCAGTGTCTGTAGCAAGGTGGGCACTGTGGTGCTGACATACCAGAGTTCCAGGAAGGAGAGGACACTGATGAAGAAGTACATGGGAGTAGACAGCCCAGAATCTGCTTGAACAAGAGCAATGATGAACAAGTTTCCTGCAAGTGTGAGGAGATAGATGCACAGGGTCCCAAAGAAGGCAAGAGGTCGCAGAGCACCAGTGGGAGTGAAACCAGCAAGGATGAAAGTCTGGGCCCAGGTGTAGTTAACATGATCCATGATTTCCAGGAGGAAGGTGAGTTAAGGAGCAAGATGAACCATTTCTTCTTTCATCTCTTCATTAAATATCCCTGGAGCCAAGAACAACTGTGAACACATGGCTGAGCTTGGACATTATCTAATTAAATCTCTTGTGTGTCCACAGAGGAACTACAGTTTCCTCCTTCCCCAGCCCATGGTGAAATAATTAGCTCTATGCGACAACATCTATCGGTGGCTGGGCTGGAACTTGAAATGGAGACTCCTGACCCTGTTTAATCTTTGTGTGTGTCCTAGTACTGAACTCTTGAGAGTCTAGCAACTCAATTCTCCCCTCTCCAACTATAAATAAAAGGATAGAGGCATCTTTTCTACTATAATCTCTCCTACGACCTCTATCTTTTTCTGAGGATTCTGTGCATTTAGTCTACAATATTAAAATAACCACAAGTATTGTGCTTTGGTTTATGTAGTATTGCCATTTAGAGTCAGTTATTGTGACTTCTCCCAGGAAATCTTCGTATACTTTCTTGACTATCTTGGTAGGTAATTTGAAGGTGATCTGGGCCTGATAATAGTGCAGATACTCCAAGAATATTCCCTAAAATATCAGACCCATGATGTCTAATGATTATTCACTCAACACTCATACTGTACCTTTTAAAAGTGGGTCTTCATGAGAGACAGAGCACATGAGTTATCAAAGAAGAATATCATGAGTCAGAATCCCCAGGTAAGAAAGAGACGCAGCAGACAGAGACTTAAGTGCATGATTTTTTTTTTCGGACACACCCCAGTTTTAAATTCTGAACTGGGGGATTTTTCACTTAATCAACTTCCTCCTTCTTAAAAGGAATTGAAAGATGTGGCAGTTGGCTCCTAGAACTCAGACATTCTGATCTCCCTAGATTATTGGGAAATGATTATGAGTTTTGTAGAGATCAAGTCTAATTTTACTTGAGTTTTCTAACCACACCCTGAGAGGACTCACTGGGAAACCTCAAAGCTCTTGCCTAATTCTCTTCTGATAAACTCACATTATCTTTACCCCCTTGTCCCAAACCTGACCCCTTGATGGCATTTGAACCCGTAGCATCTTCCTCAGAACAATTTCTGTCTCTAGCTACTTATGTACAATGCTCCTAGAAATGCCACTTTCCCAAAGGCTCCTTGTTGGCTGTTCCCTGGAGCTGTGAGTGTGACGAGCACTAAGTAAAAGTCCCTCTGGTGCAAAAAGTTGGGTAGAGAGAAGTGAAACACACCAGTTCTAATTCTCAGATAATTTCTCTTTATTTTGCACTCATGGCTGATAACTTCATCAATAAATTTATACTCCAGTAAGAGACAATCAGAACTAATGCGGTGGGAAATAACTACAAAGAAGGAGATGAATAATTATATAATGTGATAGTGAATTTAATTTTTAATCTAAGCATCCTTTTCATGGGCATATTTGGTATATCCAGAAATTGCCCGTCTGGCTGGGTCTACAGCAGGTGCTTCCTTTGTAAAGCCGCAAGCCTGGGCTGCCCGTCTGGCTGGGTCTACAGCAGGTGCTTCCTTTGTAAAGCCGCAAGCCTGGGCTGCGAAGAGATCTCAGAGGCAGAGTTCTTGCCTAGCACATTTAAGGTCCTACATTCAAAACAGTGTTGCAATCACAAAACCAAACTTTCTTAAAGTGGAAAGATTCTGAAAAGCCATTCACACCCATCACATGTTTTACAGAAAGAGACAGAAAGTGGCCAAGGTTGTCACAATAGAGCAGTAGAGGTTGCCAGATTCATCCATGGATGATTGTGTAAGCCTTTGTATGAAGTTCAGAACTACTCCTTTATTTAATTTAAATAATTGTCATGGTCTTCTAAGAATAATGTGTCAAAGAGTGTAAAACTAGAGAGTGGGTTAAAGAGGTGGGTCAGAGGGTAACAGCATTTGCCACTGAGCCTGAAAACCTGAGTCTTATCACCACATCCCACATGGTAGAAGGATAAAATTAACTCCTGTAAGTTGTTCTCTGATTTTCACACATGCTCAGAGACACATGCACTTCCACATGTGTGCACTCATGCACACAAACACACACACACACACACATGCATGCATGTGTACACACACACACACACATCATAATAATAAGCAAATAAATAAATAAACTCTTTTAAAAAGTGGGTATCTACTGGTATGATACAGAAATTAAAATAATTATTGACCAAATACACAGTTAATTTTATAAGGAGTATTCAAGACTCACAGAGTAGTCTGTCTATACCAAGTTGTCTGTCTAAGAAGCTGTTCATCTTTTCAAAGTTCATCTGCTCTCTCCTTGATCTTCCGATTTATCATCAGAAAAGAGAGCTGAAGCAAGTGATCTCAAAGAAGAAAATGGTGAAGAAGTCATGTGATGTTTTCACCTTGTGTTTATAATGTTTATGTTTTACTTTGAATATAATTTGTTCTTCCGTCTATTTGAAAACAAGTTAGTGTCTTCTGTATTGTTTTATTTCATCTTTCATCTTTATGTAAGGTAGATGGATCCACATCTTGCTCGGGCTGTGTAGAAGCAGCTGAACCAATCTGAAGGAAAGCTGGACACATGCCTACCTGGAATAGATAATGAGCCTCGATGCATTTTGCAAAGAATGCAATGCACTGTCACTATGCAAACAATTGGCAAGCCTAAGACCTCAGGTATGTGGACTCAGGCCTAGACAGTAGTGTTGGACTAAAATCTCAGATAATGGCGATGGCAGAGGATGAAGAAATTGATGGACCGTGACATCTTCTAAATCTAGCATCTTTACAATACCACGCTTAACCCTTATATGCTATTCACTATGAAATATTTCCAATGACTGAGCTCATCTCCTGTCTTCCCTATATTCTTTGTCCAGGATATCTTTTTCCACTCTCAGAACTAGGCCATTAACACAAGAGATATCTGTTTCTCTCTAATCTTATAATGATTATGGAGTCTTCTTAAGGCTCTGTGTCCTGGAGAATATACCCACTTTAGTGAACACTGTATAGATGACATTGCTCCTATTACTGAAGAGTTGACAGTTACAAATACTCTGGTTAAATTCCTGATGGTTTGTTGAAATGGGCTTAAAGAATAGGCAACTATAAACAGCATTTTGTCTAATCTAAGTTTAAAGTCCTATTACTCTACTCAGTGTCTAATACAGATAAGTAAGTAAGTAACTAGAGCTCCTGCTATCCATTTGTTAAATGACAAGTGAGGTTGGACATATGTCATGACCTGTCTTACCTCAGTGAACTGTCATTAAAATAAGTGTTTGGTGGACAAAATAGGGCTGTACCAATGTTCAGGGACTATAGAAAGTCTAGACATGGAGAGATGAGACCAGAATACACCAGCCTCTCTGCTCAAAGGCTCAGTATCATGCAATGATCCTGGTAATGTTTAAGCTGAGTATTTGAAGCAACAGCTCAATATTTCCTCTTTTTCAGCAGATCTCAGACAGTTGCCTTGACCATTCCTATCTTTAGCTACACCAACTATTTGTTTCCAAGCCCTGTTTTCAAGACAAGGAACTTTGACCCCACTGCTATCGATAGAACACATCCTGTCAGAGCATATGTCTCATAGGGAAGCAGGAAAAGCAAACTTAAACAGCTTCAGAAATCCTGTCACAAAACTTTCTTCAGAACAACTCAGGGGAACAGAGTGAAACACTAACAAGTTTCCTAATGAGAAAACAAAGGAGTTGCTTAATTGAGCTGGGGAAGCCAGAAACCAAATAGAGGGAATGGTTCCCGGGAGGCAGCTTATGCCTAATTAATGACCTAGTGCCTCAACTTCAGTAATTATCAGCATTTTCTCTTCAGAGACACCAGTCTAGAAGTGTCATACCAGGAAGCTTGGGGAGACTCTTGTTGTTTCCTTTCTCTCCCTTCAATTAGTCCTAATGAGGATCATGGGAACACAGACTATGATGTCAAAGACGCTACTTTAGTTTAAGACTTTGTAGGCGTTCCTTCTGAAGAGACTTTCCCTAAATCACACATTTGTTTCCTGTATCTGTAGTAGGTAATTTGTTGGCTTAGACTGACATCCAGGTCTAGGTTTGGATCCAAACTTTGCTACTAGCCAACTCCATTATGAAGTGGTCCACAGGTCTTCCCTGGCCTCAATCTTTTAATAAATACATGAAAGTGGTTTGACTCCATGACATTTATGGTTTTTTAGCACTGTAATCCTAAATTATGATAAATGGCACGGAGTACAAAGAAAGTATAATGAAAATAATCCCAACTTACTATCAGGACACTAGCAACAAAGAAGTCCAGTCAATTTCAGTGGGTTAACTCTTAGTTACACACACTGGAGCAGGAGGAGGTGTGCCATGTGAATCAAGCAAATTAAGCTATTTTTGTGTTTTCTTCTGCTCCTTTGGAATGTGTCATAAGCTGCTTCTTTTAGGAAAACACAATCACTTCCTTTTATAATAAAAAGGTTACACATACCTGTTTATCATAACTCTGAGGTGTTACTAAGAAGTAAAATTCACAAGTGACTAATACCATAGGACATTTAGTCATAACCCCTACACTTTGCTTCCAACCCATACTTCATTAACTTAAATTGTTTTTACATAGTTCACCTAATTCATTTTGCCCTCATTTTCAAACTGAAAGTAGCAGCTATATGGGAAGATTTTGTAAAATAATTTAGGTAAATATAAGAAAAGTGGCTACAGAAATGAAACCTGACTTTGCTGAAATCTATTATTTTAGCAGCATACATGAACTTAATCTTAAACATAAGAGATGATTTCTAAATCTTCAAAGTATCAAGTTAGAGATAAAGTCAATAAAGGACTAAAAGCCTAGAGGTCTTTAGTTCTAAATACTGAGAGTGGTCTTTAGAAGTCATCAAACTCTGAAATAGGCAAGATGTCTGATATATCAAAGATCCTCATGGCTTGTGACAGGATCTAGACTTGTATCTATTCAGGAATCCATATCTCGTCAGGTACATGAGCTGCAGTTTGGCCAGTGCCAACAGAATGTACTAATGTTGTGACCCTTCCTGGAACAAAAACTCTGCCAGAGTCTGTGATGTTTCAGCTAATGAAGTCCTGCCTTGATGAGTCTGTAGGGAAGGATCATGACATGGAAAATGACTTCTTAGGGTTTGAAATGGATGTAGTTCTTATTAATCTTAATAATAAAAGCCTGGAGCCAAATATTGGGGTAAATGCTGAAATAGACAAAGGAGCAAACCACAGCCACGTCTTATCTTGACAACCGCTCAGCCTGAAAGGGACCTAGCTCCTGTCTCTGCCCCACCCAAATCATATCCTTTCTGTGCCCAGCCATACCGCTTTTTATTTCTTCCTCCCACGTGCTGGGATTAAAGGTGTGCGCCAACCTGTCTTGGCCTCTGTGGCTAACTAGTGGCCAGTCCTACCCTCCAGACAAGCTTTATTTGTCCGAACACAAACAATCTATTACCCCAAATGGAAAATAATTTTAATTATCATTAAGGTCCTGATTTCTTCACTATGGCATTTCTCACACTACTAAAATACTTAACACATAGGCAATCACAAAGCTCTCAGGTCACACAAAAAATTAAGTTCCTTTATACATTTTACTGCAAAAAAGTGACTTGTCCTTAATTTCTATAGTGTTGTTTTTGTGTTTATTCATCTTTACTGTTTATAGGAATTTTAGGTTCATAAAAAAATGGTTTCAGGGCCAGACAGATGAATCAGTAAATAAAAACATTTACTCACAAACCTGATTACCTAAGATAAATATGCTGATTCAGTGAGTATCAGGAGAGTTGTCTTCTGACCTCCACATAAATACCAGGGCATGCATGTACCTGCACACACCACACACCACACAGACACACACACACAGACACACACAGAGACACACACACACAACTAGAGAGAGAGAAAAGATAGGCAGACAGACAGACAGATAGATAGATATCTATGTAGAGAGGTAGGTAGCACACACAGGAGAGATGAACAGATAAATAAAAAGATGGATAGCTGAATGGATAGATAGACACATAATTTAAGGTGAATGGCATCCAATTAAAGTTTCCACATATTCTTTGCCCCAGTACATTCCGTCTCCCTCACTGTCACCATTTTCCACCACAGTGAGACATTTGCTATACACAGTGAATGTGCATTTAATACTGATAAATCTTTATCAGCCAAACACATAATCCATGTTAGAGCTTTCTCTCCATGTTGTACCTTATATTATTTGGGAAAAATGTGTAATACACACATTACAGTATCATCTAGTATACTTTTACCTGTTCTTTACCTGTTCGTCTACTTCTTCCTTTCTACACATTTACCTTTCTACAATGACAATTGGCACTTGGCCTGGAAAAAAAGAAATCTCTCCTCATGGCCCCGCAAAAGGACCAAGTCTACCGGTAAACACAACCGTTCATTTGAAACGAGAAACAGCTATGATTGGAAGAAATACAGTTTCTCATTTACATTTATGTACTGTGCATTGATTGATGCAAAGAGTCTTTTAGTTGCTCGATTATGTGTCTTGATTACCACAAATATTCTTCTGGCTGTATAAACAGGAAATAGTTGCCTTTGGAAGTGTGTGGGAGAGCCAATCCTGGCTCAATCCATACTATTGCAACACTAAGCCCAACTAAAGGCTTCTCCTAAAGGGCCTTTTCTTGTCTTTTGCTTTTCTTTGGTAGAATGAGCTGAGCTGGTAACACCAAGAAACATGGAGAAGACAGTGATGAAGACACTGGAGTGGTGGTGACAGCATTAACAACAGTGGTGGTTGTGATTTTTTTTTTTAAAGCAGCTAGAGAAATCCAGAGAGCATCTAGCACTGAAACAAGAAAGTCAGAGGTAAAGACAGTGAAGGGGAGACACTGATGACTATGACACTTGGGCATGTTCCAAACTGCTGTCAATCTTTAAGTGCCAATAATTCCAGCGCCCTAGCCAAAGAGCTGTGACATGGGCCACTCTCAAGGTCCAGGACCATAAAGGCACTGTCTTCTTGCTGCTGTCTGAAGCTTCCAAAAGCTGCTGATTACAAAAACTCCCAAGTACAAGGCTGACAGTTGGTGGCTAAGCTCAGAATCAAAAGCCTCCAATCTGAAACCTCAGATCCACAGTAAGGCTTTGGCTTTGGAAGCGTTTGGAGTTCCTAAGACCCTGGGTATATTAGACCATGTCCTAGGCCTTGAGTATTCTACTACAGTAAAAACTATATCTCAGTTGTCTACGATTCCTGTCTAGGTAGAGCAAAGGAACCATAGCCAGCAAGTTTGAAAACCCTGATATCGGTGTTCCATGGATGTGAGTTTTGTGCCTAATGGCTAGTGTGCATCTGTTTGCTACAAAAGTCATAAGGTTGGAACTATTTTGACCTAGTATGTAAGATTCATAAGAAAAGAATGTGAGCTCAACTAATTCTGATGTTTTATTTTTCATAGTAACCACAGTGTTTGAGGGAAGTAAGGAGTTAGGTTTCACCAGCCAAGAATATTGAAAGCTGTGAACAGCGCAAGGAGGAGGCCTGGCTGTGGCAGCACCTTCCTCCCCGGGGAGACAGCACAGGGAGGGACATCCAGTCCTGCTCAAGCTATGAAGCGACTCTAACAGTCTCATAGTACCGGGTATATTTACTCATATCCCGCTGTTCAGTTTCTAACTTACTCATTTATCTGCCTACTCAAAGCAAACAAGCCAACTTCTCGCCTTGTTAAGGTTTCAGGATCTAGACATCACTGCAGAAACTTCCAGAGAGGTGAGTCCTGTCTGTTTCCTAAATATATAATCAGGTACGTCTGTGAAATATAAAAGAACATAGAAATAATTAGTGCTGGCTGGTGCCCGCAGCCATCACAGCAGTGAACCTACTGTAGAGGGCTACGGATGTTTCACTTGGGAAGATAACCGAGTAAAGATCCCATCTTTATTCCTTCACTAGAGAGGAATGAGCTAAAACAAAAGCATTTTGATTATTGTGGATGGAACACATTTTCTAACTAGGATTTTTGTGAGTTAATATTTACAACTGGACTTCAGTTACCTTCACTAGAGAACGCATAGGAAACATGGTGACTGTGGCAAGTAACTGAGTAAAAAAACCATAATGACATAAAAAGTAAATGAAATAACTTTAAATGAAAGCCACAATTCAATATAAAGTTATATTAGATAGTATCTACATTTTATAAAACATGAGAACGCTAACTGGCATATAGGAGGAAATGTCCCGGTGTTGTGAATACAGTTATTTGAATGCAGAGTATCTTAACATTTTTTATATGTTTAGATCTCCTTTCAGTTCCCTTCTATGTCAGATATTAGGGACAATATTTGTTATACTCCCTCTTCATTCCATGTTTGAAGTGAATTTTAATGGGACAAATTATTAGGAAACAGATGCTGAAATGAATCACATCTGTATTTATCATTTGAGATGCATTATCATTATAGGATCTGTATAAAAATATTTCTTCTGTAGATGGGAATGTAGATAATTTAATGTCAGCTTCAAATTTTGTTAAATGTTAGATGGAACTTTTTTCATTTAAATTTGTTTATTGATACTCGTTTTTTTTTCCCTAAAGTTTTAATGATGTTTTGCCTTACTTTTTAGTAATTGAGACATGCAAAATTTCAACCTATATTCATGATTAGCTAATTTCATAGTCGTTTACATTTATAATATTAATGTTATTATTAGTGTTGTTTGAAAAATTCTCTCTATCCAATCCAGGTTGCCTGCAACTTAGCACATAGCTGAGTGAGACCTACCTCAAATTTATAGTCTTTCTGCCCCTACCTCTGGAAGGCTTGAATGTTAGGCATCCACCACCATGCCTCACTTATAGGCCTATGATTAACTGTGGTGGGATTTAGGTGTCAAAAGACACTTATCCAGAGTCTCGGGCTCCTGAAGGGGGAATGAACAGCCCCATTCAAGAGGGGTTGCTGGGATCTTGAGGGCCTGTTTGTTCCTGCCTGCTAGAGAGGCTAGTTCAACATCCATCGCCCATCGTGTGGTTAATCCGATCTCTCAAATGCCTATATAAGCTGTTACCTATGTCATAAGTGTTAGTTTATATTCCAATAAATATTAATCTTAGATTAATATAATTAAATATATATATATATATATATATATATATATATATATATATATATATATATATATATATATATATATATATGCCTTCATCTGGCGCCCCACGTTGGGCACTGTTTGTTATAATGAGTTTTTTTTTTTTTCTTTTTAGTCGTTTGTTGTTGGTTAGGCTTTTAGAAATGACTTTAACATTTATATTAACTTTATGTTGTTTGGCTTATGGCTTAGACATATTGTTAGTTTGTTTTTATATTTTACCTTAATTTATTTTTATTAATTTGTTTTGTTACATGGCTTGTGGCTTATTTGTGTTTTTCATATTTTGGGGGGGATAGCTGGCTTGATCTGTTTTTTTTTATTTTGTTTTTTATAATTTAAGTTGTTTTTTTTTTTTTATGGTGTCTGTCATGGGCCAAAATAATTCTTTTATTTAAATATTGGTTTATAGCAGATAGAAAGACATTCTCACTTCAGTTAACTTTGTATGTTAGTATATATTACTATTTAATGTCATGGGAGCAATGTAATTCTAAAATAAAATTTTGTTATTCAGTAATATTACATAATTAGAATGGTTTCACTTTTCTTGAATTGAAATCTTCTTTGTTAAGTAGTGAGCCTTCATTTTTTAATAATAACTCCTCAGAAGGTTTATTACTTTATTAACAGAGGATTTTGGTTTCTTTGAATTACTTTTCCAGCATTAATTTTTCCTAAATTTTAAAAATATAAAACAGTGTTTTATTAGCAATACTAAGGTATTGATTTTTCTAAGCCTATTAAAAAACTGTCTTGTTTTATGTTTTTACTCTGTTTTTGGACAGGGTTTCACTCTGACATTCGTTGGCCTAGCTCTCACTACAGAAAGCAAGTTGACCTCAGACTTAGTGATTTCTACTTGTTCATGTCTCCTAGGTGCTAGATCTTATACATTTTTAAATTATTTATTAATTGTTCTAACTTAGGCACTTTTATATGGCCCATTATAAAATCAATATACACATGTAATGTGTAGTATAGTCTAGTAAAGAAGAATTTCCATGCCTTCAATTATCAGTTATTGTATGTGTTCAGAATTATGTATTTTATTTTCTGACTGTGTTAAAATCTATCATATACTGCTGTGTCCAATTATTGCCCTGTTGTGCTAAATAAGAATCAGGAGTGAGACTTGCACCCCATATTTTGGAATCCCTTATTAATTTTTTTTTCTCTTCTTCCTGCCCCTGGCTCTTTCTCACCTCTAATGACCTTTGTTTCCCTTCATTCTTCTGTAAAGTTTATTTCTGTTAATAACGGAGACATGATATTTGTTTTTCTGTATATGCCGTGTTTCACTTAAGTTTATCGCCATTGCTTTTGACAACTAGTGAATGCTTGGTGTGCATCAAGGGGCATGTGTGCAAGTACAGTTATCTACATATCACAGCACACATGTGGAGACTGTAAGACAACTTTGGGAAGTTGTTTGTTGACTTCTGTCTTGTTTCGAGGCAATGCTTCTTATTAGTCTATTGCTATGCTTTGTATTCTAAAAGAACTGGGCCACAAATTTCCTGGAAATTCTTCTATCTGCACCTTCTCTCTCTCTCCCTATGGGGACTGGGATTACAGATGCACACACTACTGACTCTTTACAGGTTCCAGTGTACAGCAGGTGTTTCTACCAAGCCTTCTCCCTAGCCCATTAATGTATATTTATCATGTGTTTTTGTATTTCGTTTTTTTTTTCATTCTTGAGACAATCAGGAACTCCCGATCCTGCCTCCATCTCTCCTGTGCTGGGTTATAGGTGTGTACCATGGTGCCTAGCTATTCATTTCTTTTAGTTGACTCATTCACCCAAAACAATTTTTATTCTGTATTTCAGTTGTAAATAATAATAAATACAATAATTATAAAAGAACAATTATGTTTTGTATTTAAGTATTTCACCTCCTTTGGTTATATGTCCTATCCAGTTACTGGGAAAAAAAGAATACATTGGTTATGGTTTTTGTGTTTAAGGGATATCTATATTATTGTGTGAAATGGTTATACAAACTATGTTTCCTCAGACAAAGTATTACAGTTCCCATTTTCTGAATCCTTATCTGAATTTATTTCTTATATGTGTAATGATAAACATTCTAACTGGGGTGAAATTATATGTCATTGTAGATTTTATTTGACTTTCTTTAATAATTAGAAAAATAGAACTTTATTTTGAGGGGTTTATTTTTAGTTATCTTTTAATTTTTCTTTATTCTTTAGCATTTTATGCAGGTGCACAATAAAATATCATCAAAGTACTTACTGACTCACTTCAACTCCCCTGTCATCCTCCAACATATTCCTCTTCAAGCTTCATATCTTCTTTCACCTGTGTGTGTGTTTGTGTGTGTCTATGTGTGTTGTGTCTGTGTGTGTGTCTTTGTGTGTATCTATGTGTGTGTGTCTCTGTATGTGACTGTGTGTTTGTATGTCTCTGTATGTGTCTGTATGTGTGTCTCTCTTTGTGTGTCTTTGTGTGTACAATAATCCACTAAATCTAATTCAATTACTGCTGCCCATGTGGGAATGTGTATCACCACAGGAATGGGCATGGGGTCATCCACTGGAGCTTGGGATTTCTATCTGTGGATTCAACTTTAAAATAAAAGCTTTCATTCCCTCAGGAATTACCATCTGCTCATGTCTCCTCAGTAAGGGGATATCTACCTCAATCTGTACTGGAATATGAATGACTTTATTTTGTCATAAAAGGGTATATGCAAATATATATGGAAATATATTGTTTCATAAACTAAGAATTAGAGCGCCAATAGGATTATAAGTGAAGTGATGGAGGGCTTCAGTAAAGATGGGACAGAAGAAAGGAATGGGTGATGGTTGGGCTAACCAAAACCAAAGCTATCAAGAAAGAATATGGAAACCCACTAGTTAGTAAGGTAATTTCAAACTACAACATAAGATATAGTTTGAACAGAATTACCCTGTGTGGGAGAGAAACGGCACTCCTATAAAACACAGACTATTAAATGAACACCATAGTATAATGTGTGGATTACATCCCTACAAAATATTGGCCAAGGAGGCTCCAGAAGTTTCTAAAGTAGGCATTGCCTTCAGTTACCCACTAAGACCTTGTTGCTAAAGACTCCTGACATTTGATTGTTTGTTTGGTTATTTAGCCCATTTTGAATTGCTTGTTTGTAGGGTTTTGAGTAGTCCTTTGTATTTTTTCTTTTGAGTTTTGTATATTTACAATGTCAATTCACTGTCAAATGTATCATTTACAAATATATAATTTTTTTCATTCTTAAAGATCCCCCTGCTTCTGGGCCTTATATGTAGCCCAGATTGGCCACAGATCCATGGCTCTTATCAGTTTAAAGATATAGAATACTGAAGGAAGAAGATGGAATCATTGTTGAAAAGCTCCCAGTCAATAAACATTTTGATTCTTCAGGAGAGAGATGTGAGAAGTTCTGCAAAGGGACTGTGGTTATCGAGGACTAAGAAACTGGTGACCTACGCCAGGCTAAACATCATATAACTTCCACATGTTATGGAAGATTACCCATCACAGAGCTGTGGCCAGAGTTATTCATATACAGTGTGAGAGACTGAAGTCCATTTTACTCCTTTGTCATGTCAGTCATTGTTATGGCTTGAATGTGAAATACTCTCCACGGCTCATGCATTCCCATACTTAGGCATTAGCGGACAGTGTTATTGGGAAGCCTGTGCAGCCTTTAGGGCACAAGTCTAGCTGGCAAATGTGGGAACATAGGCCCAGGGCTAGAGGGTCATAGCCACCTGGGCTTCAGCTTAAAGACTCTTATTAAACCTGATCTATAGAAATTTAACAGACTGAGTGATAACAGACTGGGTCCCAGGTACCACAATTCCCTCCCTGTGAGACTGTAAGGCAAAATAAATACTCATCCCATGTGCTGTTTCTGTTGGGTATTCTTGTCACCATTACTAGAAAAGTACCCAATATGGCTGTGGCAGGTCTTAGGAGTCAGGATGTGATAGACAGACACTAAGAGAAAGAAAGAAAAGAGAAGCCACAAGCCAACACTTCTAAGTTCTGCCACAGTGGCCTATCTTCAGATATCTTCACCACAACTATCATTGACCCAACTAAACTATCATCATTAACAGAGAAAATTGTTTTGAAGTTTTTCTGAATAGAATAGTTCTTATCTAATATTCCATGTGACATAAATGGCTATTGTCTTGCTCTTTTTCATGACTTCATCTGTGTGCAATCTTTCCACATAGTGCATTCCTTTATATAGGCATGTCTTTCTTAGGAAATTTCTGAGCACATGTACAACAGTGTACGGTCAATTTTCTCTTGCAGGTGCACCGAGAACTTGAAAGATGGTGAATGAATACAAGAGAATCGTTCTACTGAAAGGATTAGAGAACATCAGTGATTATTATTTTAATTTATTTAAATCATTAATGAACAGTGATTTAAAACTGGAGAGAAATATGCAAGAGAAATATACCAAGGTTCAAATTGCTGACATGATGGAAGATGAATTCCCAACTGATGCTGGATTGGGCAAGCTGATTGAGTTTTGTGAAGACATACCTGCCCTTAAAATAATTGCTGAAACCCTTAAAGAAGAAAAATCAAAAGGTATCACAGAACAAAGAACACCCTGTCCCTGACACCATATAACTATCTCTCTTCCTTTTTCTCCACATTGCCTTCATATCCCCCATTTGTACCTCGGTGACCACAGCCATATTAAAGCTTTGGGTTGACTACTGAGGATGTCTGAGGATGTTCCCTTTCCAGCTTGTAACTTAAGGAGGCTATTTGGTGTGTAGACCGAAGTAAAAATAAAAGTTGACCAAAGACTGAAGTTTTAAGTGTAACATAGATGTTTAGAACTGCAAAACATTACTATTTAAATTTCAAGTATATCCATTAACCAATTAATCCATGAAGAGAACTAACATAATTATCTCCTCTATTGACAAAGATAAGGCAATAATTTAAGTAAATTTAGCCTGAAGGAGGCATGAAGCATCACTGCCTTTCATAATATTATTGAGTTATATAAAATGATTTCAGAAAGTTAAAATACAAAACTTCCTCATATCATTCCAAAAATTTATATCAGACTTCCTTTTAAGTATTTCTATGATGTGACTGCAATATAGGCGAATTATAACCAACCAGTAGATATAATGAAGGTTTGTATTTTAAAATAATGTTAGCACAATGGAAATGAGAAAATCTTGACTGATGTACATGGGTTCAAGGACAGGAAGGGTTTTCTCATTTAGAAGGGACAAGAAAGGAAAGTGTCAAGTAGAGAAGACTGTGTCTAAGGCTCTACTTTTAGTTGTGTGCCCCTATAGTATCCTAATGGAATAAATATTGATATGAATGAAATCGAGAGAAAGTGGAAAGAAAACTAGAGGGCTCCTAGATCCCTGTTTTTAGTTTTTGTGGGCTCTTTTGTTCATGCATTTGTTGTGATGAAAATTATACTCATCCTAGTAGAAGGAAATACCCCAATGGAAAAGAAGAAGCCAGAAGCGGGTTCTGCTACACCTACATCGACTACAAACAACCCTTTAGCATCTGAAGGAGGGGAGACTTCCACAGCCCAGGTGAGCTTGAGGAACAGCAGCTGGCTGGCAGTCCACGGAGGCAGCAGCGGGGCCCCTTTCTTCTACTCTGTCCACCAAGTACTCATTGCTTTATTAGTTTATCTTCAAGCTTTAGCATAACTCATATGTGGGCATGCAGCATTAACGTGTGTTTACTCTTACTAGAGATACTGTGAATTTGAAAATCAGGTAGAACAACAATTGTTCCATGTTTACACAAAACCTAGTTTTCAAATTCAAATTCAATTATGTCCTATCACAGAGATAAAGATAGAACAAAACGTATATGTAGTTTCCCCCTCCTTTCATTTAATTAAGCAAGTTATGCACATATTTTATGACTATTTATGATCATAGTCTAAACCTGGTCAGACGGTGGGTATTACTCCTTCGAATTCCCAACATATTCAGGCATAATAAATCTACTGCCTCATAATGAAAATATGCTCTGCTTGCTTGCTACCGAGACTCACTAACAGGCCAATGGATATACTTTCAGAAAAGAAAGGGTATGAATAAGGAAAATACTTCAGTGAAAAAGGCCAAGGTGTCTGAGGAGCCCGATCCCTCTCCCTGTCCTGGAGAAGCCAGATGCCAGTCCCCAGCGTTTCGGATCTCACCTTCAGTTTCACTCAAGTTTTTTGGGGATAAGGTAAAAGTTTTCTGCCTCACTTTCATTTCCTCACTTCAAATATTCGAATCAGATCTTGAAGTTCTGGCCATACCACCCACTTATCACTGAAGCTTAACGCAGGGTTGGATATGTTAGAAGTAGATCATCATACAAAGGCAGAAACATATAAAGATAGGTGATATAGAGTGTTTGAATCATAACCGTCATCTGCCATGAAGACACTAATGAATAAGGAATTTCCTGGCTTGTGCTGATGTCAGGCAGGGGGAGGGAGGTAAGGAGTTTAGTACACACAAGTGTTAGCAGCAGGGAACTCCACTCCCATGGAACCCATACCCGAACTGCTGAAGCAACCAAGAACCTGATGCTAGAAAGCTCACGGGGCCCAGAAACACTTACTACTATTATTCTGCTAAAAGCACGTAGAAATAATGACTCCTAGTGGCATACTCCCATACCTATAAAGTACTGCCTCATCCATCTCTCATCGGGCAAGCTCCTTTCTGTCACAGATGGGAATGAAAACAGAGAGCCACAGCTGTGCAGACAGTGAGAGCTTTTATGCTATTCATCCCTCAGTGGGATATCTTTATCAAATCCCTCTCCTGAAGACTTGGGGATCTATGAGGAAGAAGAGGACGGAAGCTTGTAAGAGCCAGAGATGCTGTGAGGCTGTAAGGAAACAGTGTTGTTCAGACAAACAGGACTGACGCATATATGAACTCAGAGACTGAGTGGCACGCATTTAAAAAGCTCAGGCTCAAGCCACCTGGGGTCCCAGACCTGAGAGGAGGAGATTACACCAAGTCCCACCTCTAACCAAGAAGCTATTTTCAGATGATACCTACCAGAAAGAAGGGGGGTGCCAGTTTTCTCCAATGGGTACAATAACCAGTCTAGAGCAGGCCCCATGGCTGGGAAAGGTTTGTCAACAAAAAAAAAAAAAAAAAAAAAAAAACTCCATGTGTTTTGCGGGGGCAGAAATTTGGTTTCCGATTTTTTTTCTAATTTTATTTTTATGTTTTAAGAGGAAGAGGAAGAACGTAAAGTTAAATGGATAGAGGAGAGGAGTCGGGAACGTTGGGGGAGGGAAATCACAACCAATATATTATATGAAAAAGCAAACAAAAATAATAGAAAAATACCTATTCTGAAAGGGAAGATAGAAACCACAGTGAGAGAAATTACAGACAATTTGTAAATCCAAGAAAATATATCGTTCACCAGTAACCGGGCATGAAAGAAGTGAGCTGCTACCTACTGTCTCAGGTTTCCACTTTCCATTTGGACTTGGCGAATATTTCTGCATTATCAAATATCAATGTTAGACGAATAACACGTGAAAAATAGGATGATCAATGCCTCTTTGTTTTCTGAGTTATCATCAAGGACACAAATGATTTGCCACATCAGAGAAAGCACAGCATTATCAGCATCCTGTCTCTGGACTCCATTCTTCCTCTCTCTATCCTTCCACTCTAAGCCCCCACGTTTTTCTCACTTGAGGAAATATATTCATCTGGTTAAGCAAAAACAGAAGCAGTTTTACTTACCCCTAACCTTACCATTCAGATAATGTAAAGGTTTATTTTGTATTTTTCAGATACTTTTATAACTATATGGAAAATTTTTCTAGTGTAGCATCATAAAATAGTTCTTTATTGCTTGTTTTTTTCAACTTAGCATATCAGGACTATCTTTCCAAGATCTTCAGTCAAAATGCACATAATATTCAATGGCTATGTCAGTATTTCTGTTTCTTTCTAATAACTTATTATAGAATGAGTGTTACTTAGCACAAACTCAGTTTCCCTCCCAATAAATATTCTTAAAATGTGTGAATTAAAGATCATTTTGTGGTCTTCAGAATAACCCACTAATTTATTTTATTCATACCCTATAACATTTTTCTTAAATTAAATCTAACCTTTGCTGCTTGTTTACTTATATACCCATTACTACCATTAATTATATTTCTTGTTTATTTTTATGTCATATAATTGGTTCTAATGATGAAAATATTAGATCCAAGTGAACTCTAATCACTCATAGGTGATGACTGATTGTGGCTAATAGATAAGGCCATCCATATCCTTGTGGGTCTGTGGAGACATCAATGCTATCTCTGTACACTGAAATCTATTATATTTATAGATTTCATTGTTTTACATGCAGACTTACAAAGTAATCTTCTCTTCATTGAATATGCCATTGAAACCCAGTGAGCTCAAAGTACCATACAGAAAAGGATTAGATGTTGATCAATCTCTCTCTGGGTTTACAAATCCTTGCTGTTGCGGAAACGTCTCTTTCCATGTTTAAGGACATGGATATAACCAAAATAACTAACTCTACTTGAGCTTATTTAAAAGATGTGGCTGTGAGTTGGATCATGTTGGTTTTGGTCATTTAATTATAGGTGATTTGTATCTCCTCAGGAGATATGCTGTGATTTGTAACCTCAGAATAACCCTACATAGTCCATTGGCAACTGAAGTTTTATGGCATCTTTATGGTTTGTTTTTACCATTCTCTACTTTCAACAATGTTTATTTTCCTCTTTTATATTCTTTGGCCATAAGAGTAAAGGATACATTAGAATTAATTATAGTTTCACTCAAGCACTTCATAAAAGTGCTCTCAAAGCTTAGGCTGTGTTCATGCTGAGCATCTTGCTTCATGTTAGAAAGATTCCTCTGATTTTCAGTGAGCATTTCTGATGGAAAATGAAAAAAAATTCTCTTTAGCTTATTCCTAATTCTACAAATACATAAAAATTGTTAGGACTAATGTGAAGACTGTGACTTATCTCATCTAAGGGTTCATTTGTATTTGCTGCTAGATGTATATATTTATGTCCTTCTATTTGTTCAACACAGATCAAAAATGCACAGACCCAAAACCAGACCACTACTAGAGGTGCTGTTCTGCAAAATGATATCATGACCGTGATGGTGCTCAAAGCAACAAACCCATTTGTATACAAGTCATCAGAAAATGAAGAAAAGAAAATGTTTCATGCTACAGTGGCCACTGTGAACCACTATTTCCATGTGAAAGTTTTCAACATTGACTTGAAAGAGAAGTTCAGAAAAGAGAATGTCATCATAATCTTCAATTACTTCAAGTTCAAAGAAATCCTAGAGATAAATGAAGCTTCATCTGTGATTGAAGCTGGTCCAGACCAAAATATTAAAGTCTCCAACACGGTTATCAGAAGAGCACATGATACTCCAAAGATTTTAGATATTTTCAAGTATGCTCCTGGAGCACTAGTCTATGGGTTATTTACATTATACAAGGTAAGGTCTGAAAATATGTTTTTGTCTTTTACTCTGCACACATCTTGACTCAAATACAATAACTTTTTAGTCACTGTATAATGACAATAGTAACACAAGATTTACCATGGTGGGGGATAATAGATGAAATAATTCAACATATTGAGGAATAAGAGTGGGTGACGTTTTTATAGCATACTTCTCTTTTAACGGTCTGCTACTATCTCTTAAAGAGTTATCTGAAAATGAATTACCAAGAATCTTTGTTTCACTAGTTACAAAACACATACTTTCAGTCACAGTTAATAGGCATGGTTCAAGACATCAGTTAGTGCCATGCCAACAGTCTTAGGTTTTAAGTTTTACTGCAAGTATACAATACTCATTGTTTTTCTTTCTATGCATATGTTTCTATATATTTCACGAACTAGGGTGAATATTGATTATTACAAGTATTTGGAATCATGAATGATTGGCTGGCATCCTCCTAAATAAAAAACACTCAGTAGAATGAATCTTCTGTCTCTTTAGATAGTAGGTTTATTCATTCAATGCTGACTGTTGTATTTTATTAAACTAACTAATTATTTCTGAAGACATTTGCAATAGAGAACTATTGTATGAAGTGACATGCAGAAGACAAGTAAACCTAGTCTTCTCGTTTACAGAAGAAAATATATATAGACATCTCATTGATATATAAATTATCAAATTCGAGGTATTAGGGTTCAGTATTTAAAATTGACAGTCTTGGTGAACTCAATAAATCTTGTATAAACTTGATAGCTTTATGACTTTTAGTTCATCTTCTTTTAGAAAGATCCTTTATTTTAACCCCATACTTTAGAGCACACTCCTTAGAGGCTATGCTTATGAACACAATTGAAAAGTTGATGAGCAATAGCTTGAATGAAATTCAATACAGTATGAATTGGAGACATTGGATTATTTGGATATGATACTAGTAAGAGACAAGAAAATGAAAAAAGTCTAAATAAATCAATTACTGGAATCTTATGCATTCAATAGATTCCCTGAATCTTTTTGAATAAATGAACGGGGGAGCATATGGTCATCCCTTTACAAGCAGAAGATACACAGTGATAGCCCGAAGTTCTGATTCCAGAGATCAATCAGGGTAATTTACTAAGAATTAAGGCTGTTGAGAAATAGGTAGTAATGGAAAACAGGAAGAGCACTTATTTTCCTAACATTTTGAGGTAGATATCTTTTAGATAAAGAAAGTAAATCATTACAGTAATAAAATTAAAGTCTTTGGGAGGTCTTCACCAAAGATACCTGTATATCTGTGTCTGTAAAAGGTTTCGTATTTTCTTGTGATTTTGTTATGAAAAAGTCTGTTTTGAATGTATAAGAACAACTGTGGATGTGATAAATTTTAGATAAGAAATGATAATCTTCTTTTGCAGAAAAAGGTGAACCAAAAGAACACAATCTATGAAGTAAAAGATGATACAGGAAGTATAGAAGTTGTAGGGAACGGAAAATGGTACAACATCAACTGTGAGGAAGGAGATAAACTTCAACTCTTCTACTTTCAACTGAGAACAATTGACAGGCAACTAAAGTTGGTGTGCTGTGATCACAGTTTCATTAAGGTAGGAAGTAGACAGGGAGCAGATTTGCCAAAGCAGAAACTGATGTTTTCTTTAGGATTCCAAACATGAAATTTTCAGTGTCTTATATAGATAATTCTGTTTCGGAAGGAGAGAATTCAGATGATGTCCATATACCCATTTCTTTGGAGAAGATATTTAAAACTGGATATTGAAGAAATAACCCAAAGAATATGGTACATATGCTAAATAACAAAATTTATGAAGAAGTTTGAATGACATATAAGCACATTTTAATAGTAAGAAAGACAAGATTTTTGAGTAAGTTGGATGTGATTTGAATGCTAGCTTCAACAATTAGCAGTTGACTGATATTGGAGAAAGTTTAACTCTTATTCTGGACTTCAATGGAAGAAATGTCTATGTATTTATGAATTATAGCAATGTTTATTACATCATGAGAAATGAGTAGGTACTATTTTCTTATTTGGGTAAAGACACTAGAGAGAAAGATATTGGAACTAAAAATGGCATGAAAATATATCAAAGTGTGGATCAACACAATTAATTCTACTACATGTGGAAATATTCAGCCTTCTCAGAAAAAGTCATGTTGAGTATGAAGAGCCTTCTCTTCAAGGACCACGTAGTTGGAAAGAGGTGGCTCTAATTAAGGCAATACAACAAAAAAGATGAAGCAGAGAAAATCCACAGCCTTTTAGTGGGCAAAGGGACACATAAGGGTCTTGAGGGCAATAGACAAGGATGGTGGCTGTGGAAATATAAACAGGGCTTAAGCTCAACTGCTAGAAACTTATAGTATCTCTCATTTCTTGAAGGTTGAGCAACAAAGAAGAAGAGCTGGGGACAAAAAGAAACCACCCACTGCCCCTTCCAGCCAAAAAGATGATGAAGGAAGCAGCCGCCCACCAGATCAATTTAGTAGTTTTAAAAGTGGAGCTTTTAAAATAGAAAAGCCAAGCAACTGGGAATAAACAACAGTTTTACCACTAGTACATCCAGGAATTTGATAGATTTTTATGTTTTATTTGTGATTATTCATTTGCACTCACAACATTTCTTTTTTCTGATTTTCTATGAAAATAACACTTGAATTTAATTTCTCTAGTGTAAAAGTTGAAAAAATTACTTAAAAGAACACCATCATTCATATAAAGGAGCCCTTAATAGTATGGGGAAAGATTATCTGCAAGTCTTGTAGGACACTGCTACCCAAAATATATAAAGAACTCAAAAAGCTATATAATCAAGAAATCAAATAACCCAATTGAAAAATGGTGTAAAGTTCTAAGCAGAGGATTCTCAAAAAAGGAAACTCAAATACCTGAGAAACACTTCAAGAAATGTTCCACATTCTTAGCCATCAGGGAAATGCAAATCAAAACTATTTTGAAACTTCATTTTAAACCTGTCTTAAATGTCAGTAAAACCAGTACGAGACACCTCTTGCTTATGAGGATGTGTAGTAAAGGGAGCCATCATCCACTGCTGGTGGAGTGCTAACTTACATGGCTTATTTCAGTCTCCTTTAAACACATTCAAGGCAATTCACATTATTTGCGTTTTTGTCTTAGAATCCTTTTCCAGACTCAAAGTCATAAGCTTGTGTCTTTTGCTCTCTTTAAACAGTTTGTAATTCAGCTCTTTTGATTTCAGTTTATTATCTGATTTCTTTCTTATATTTATGATGTGAAATAACATTTACTATAATATAATTAAGGAATTTGTTACATTAAAATGGTTTTTCTTTAGAAATATGCTGAATAAACTCTCCTCTCTCCACTTACTTGCTTCTTACTTTTGTCCAAAAGCAGCTTTCTTGATTTCATATTATATTTGACCAGCAGTTACTCTGTATTTTAAACACAAAACTACACTGAAATTTTTATTGCCTTTACAAAGTACCCAAAATATTATAGTTTTAATATCTATAGATATAAAATTAATAAATAAAAAACTGACCTCCCTTATCTTACAAACACACACACAGATAAAAATTGCTTTAAAAAATCATTTTCTGACCCATTCTATGCACAATGTACTACAATGTATCTGTACCTAGCAAGAGAATTTTAAATTTTGATCAATTTTACCTCTTTCTATTTCTTCAGTTGCTCTGAAATTCATACATATCTCATATTCAGCCAACTTTATTTAAGGAATAATTTCTGTCTAATTAGTGTGTCTATATTCTCTTGGCTATTGTCATATACTGGAGCATACTTACTCTACCAGAGGCCATACTCAGATAAAAATAATTCTCTGTGCTAGGGCTAACATTTTATGTCAATTTCTTTTTTCTGTGATGTGATTTTTGTCTAACTTAAGTTGTACATGTTTTTTGCATCCTCTCACAACCACTGGATATGAATAAGAGCAACTTCCCTGTTATAGATGTAAAATTGTTTCCTGTACCCATCCATCCACTTTTTTTCCTATGCTCTTCTAGCCTCTAGAAAGCATGTTGGTACTTATGCTTACAGAGAAGTACTAGGTAATCCAAAAATGTTAAACATGCAGTGTTGTCTCTTCAAAGAAAGAAACATATAACTTATTTTCTGTCCAGAACGCTGGGGATGGATATGGATAATAGCCTGGTGACCTCTGTGCTATTTGTATGACCAGATGACATCAGCACACATAGACTCTTATGATGTGGGATGGCTTTCTACATGCATGCTGTAAACACGCTTTATTACCATTTCTCAATAAAGAAACTGTTTTGGCCTATGGAAAGGCAGCTTAAAGGCAGGTGAGAAATCCAAGCAGATATAAAGATGAAGGAGGGTAGGGTCAGGGAGAGACACTGCAGACTGCAGCCTAGAAAGCAAGATGGATTGGCAGTATAGCTGTGAAGGCACATAAAAATACCTAGATTAATAAACATGGGTTAAGTTTAAGTTGTAAGAGCTAGTTGGTAGTGCTGATCCATAGGCCAAATAGTTTGTAATTAATATAAGCCTCTGAGTAATTATTTTATAAGCAGCCACGGGTGGGAGAGTTTTATCCAGATGAAGTGTCCAGCCTGGACAGAAAAACTTCTGCTACACTCTTACGTTTATCTCAATCTATACAACTATCTTCCCTGAAGCTCTTATGATGAGCATTGTTTACCTTGGAGCCTGCTTACTTAGTAAATCTATAGAACATATCTTTGTGGAAGATGTCACATGTACTTGATCAGGCATTCCAAATAATCATGTTTTAAGCATGGTTGTGCATATACGATTAAGTTAATTATCACCAGAGAAAAATTCTTCTCTATTCAAAAGTTTTTCTTTTCTTTATTTTTTATTTTTGCATACAGACCACTGTTTCTCCTCCCTTCTCTCTTCATAATCACCCCCAGCTCCCTGCCACTCCACTCCTCTCTACACTCCTTAGAGAGGGTAAGGACTCCCAGGGGAATCCATACAGTCTAGCATCTCCAATTGAGGCAAGACAAACCTCTCCCCTAGAAAATTTTCTCCAAATTGTGTTCTGTTTAATATGCCTGAAATAAACTAGCCAATGATTGGCTCCAAGTTTTAAAATTTGGAGGCTACTGAGTCTTGTTGAACTCAATCGACTTCTTGCCTCTTCTGCATGAACACTCTGCTGGCTGTGGTGTTTACAGACATCACTCAGATCAGCCTGTTCTTTTACAATGATATCTGATTCATGGGAGGGGATGGAGATGCATTATAGATATCTCATTTAGTGGTGATCACTGCACAATCTCTTATTCTCTATACTTTGACAGTGTGGATGTTTGTGTTAATTATTATAGTTATGATCAGTCATTAGTAGTCATTTTAGTACTATGTCACTTTGGCAGAGTAATGGAAGTCAGATCTCCCCTCTGCTCTGTGACCTATTTAGCTCCAGGTCCTTGTACCTGATAACAGTACTCTGTGTAAATTTTATCTTGTGATATGGGCATTAAAACAAAGAACAAAATGCTTGCTAACTTCAACAATTTTCATTCCATTATTGCATATCTGGGCATACACTGACAGACTTGTCTTGGTTGATGCTTTTAGGGTTCATAGCTAAGTAAAACTGATGTTTTCTCCTCTGAAAACATACATACATATCAACATTATCACAGATCTCTCCGGACACAGGAAAGGCACAACTAAGTCCAAGGAGCAATAGAATATGACAGGCTTACCAGATTGCTTCCACCCTGAATGGGAAAGGAAGATGAGATGGCTGAGTGGTTCCTTTTTACTCCTTTGTGAGTTTTATCTTTATTCAGAAGAGTGTAAGATGATCTTCTGTATTTTCTCTTCGTTGGGAAATCTCTTGCAAATTGGGGTCATAACCAGTTGCAACCAAGAAGAGGTGAGAACAAATCATGAAAGAAGGAGACGGTTGATTGAAAAAAGCAACAAAGAGGGAGAAAAAAAAAGAAATGCATATCTCGAGAGAGGAAGCCAATGTGGGGTTAGAAAGAGACTGGGTGCTAGGGAAACCTCCAAGAACTCACAGGATGTCGCTGGCTAGGTCTCTAACCAATAGTGGAAGGGGTGCCTGAACAGGACTTCCTCCATAACCAAATGAATAACCACCCTAAGTCTCATCACAGAACCTGCCGTGTCCAGCTAAAGTGCACCAAGTCAGGTGAGGGACGTTGAGGTTAAATCAGCACTCAGGAGTCCTCAGGTTCCATCATCCAGGATCACAAAAGGGAGACCTGAGCTTTATTCAACACGCTCTTTTATACCTCTCAATACTTCCTCCTAGTAACTTCCTCCTAGTCAGCCCACACCCAAGGTCATGGAAGATCCCATGACTAATGCCCCTGGGGTTGGCAAGAAAACTGCAGAGCAGAAAAAACATTATGTTTATCCCCCTAGCTGTCACAAGGTTCAATTCTCAGGGAGGAGGGGGCCGCGAGGGCCAAGGTGGAATTTTCCACAGGTACATATCTATGCACTCAATCCAGCCTAATGCCAGGAGCAAACAAGAACCTACGTCCAACAATGAATAGTGGTGGAGGTAGAGATGCATGGCTGAGCACTGGGCCAAGTTCCTGGTCCAGCTGAATGCAGGAGAGTGATGAGCAAGGGGATAGGGATTATGAAGAAAATTCCCACATGATGGCTGGCTGGAGCTCTGGGGAGCTCACTGTATCAAGAACAGCCACTGGGAAACCATCGGGAAAAGGAGCTAGGCCCTCCAACCGTAGGCAACTGTCCATTGGCAAGGGCAGTATGTGGAGCCTTGTGGGTTGGGATCAGCATTTCTGTGCATGGGCTGGCACCTTGGAGGGACACCTTACCCAGTCTTGACTTTGGGATGAGGAAATACGACTTGCCTGGAATGGATGTGCCCTGCTGAGCTAACCCCCCTTGAGACTTTTGGGGGAGGAGATGGGTGAATGTGGAGGGGGGAAGCTGTAGTGTGACTGGAGGAATAGGGAAGAGGGAAGGGAGGGGGAGCAGGGGGATACATGGATAAAAAAGACATTTTGTAAAAATAAAAATAATAAAATGAAGGAAAAAAGAGTGTGAGATTTCTAGGAACCCATGTATAAATCTGTTGAATATAAAAGGCACAATGTTGGAATTTAGCCTATTTATATTTTTAAAGAAAAATAACTGAATTAAGAGAGCTCTGATTTGCATTATTGTTCTTTGTTCTCCCCCATGGAAACTACATTAATAACAGGAAGTGAATTGTTTCTGGTTCAGAAGCTGGGGAAATCGAAAGCTATGAACACTGCTGGGAGGGGCCCTGTTTCATCAGAACTCTCTCCAGGGAGACAGCACAGGGTAAGTAAACTCTCAAGTTAGGAGCTTACTCTAACCAGTTTCCTTGTCTCCCCTGTTATTTTGTAAATTCTACACATTCTCAGCATTTAATGAGATTTCAACACCCTGTCGTGTACTTTTTGAGAGTTTATCTTCCTATACAAAATAAACAAGCCCTATTTCCTGCCTTGCTGAGGATCCACAATCTAGACATTGCTGAGAAACTTCCAGAGAGGTAAGTAATGCCTCTGTAATCTAAGGAGTATATAGCTCTGTGAATCCACAGGAACAAGAACTCAGGGGATCATTCGTGGTTCTTCTTGTGGAGGGTGGGGAAGCAAGGGTTCTTCCAGCTGCATTAAGAGCAGTGAAATACTGCATCTGGGCTCTAATGTTTTATTCAAGAAGGTGGTAGACATATTTGTTCCTCATCTCTGGGGCCTGAGGCAAGAAAAATGCATTTTGATTATTGCAGATTGTAAAACAAACTTTCTAAGTGTAAGTATGAATAAATAGAAATTAAAACGAAACTTTAGTTATCTTGGCTAGAGAGTGCATGGAAACCTGGTGGCTGTGTAGCATATGACTACTTATCACAAAGTAATATCAATTAAAATGCATCTAGACATAGAGATGAATTATCTTGTCATATTCTACTGTTACAGAGCATGAAAGCCAGCAGACATGTGTGGTAAAAACTTTGTAAGATTCACAAACACAGTCATTCAAGTACATACTGTTTTAATATTTAATATTTAACACTTCCTTTTTCTTCCCTTCACACGAGACAGTAAAGTCAGTAATTAGTCACTGGGAGAAACTTTCCATCTTCGTGAAAGTTATTCTTTTTGCTTGGTTATGTTCACTTGCTTTTGTTCTTGGGTCCTAAGGTGTAGGGGAAAAGGAGATTCAAATAGAAATATACTTCTATTGTCTACTTTTAGAATATTTGAAAGGCTGTGTCCCTTGTGTAGTGCTCCATATGTGCTTGAACTTCATAATTTAAATCTGTTTGACAATTGTATCCATATTAGACCCATCTTGCTAAGTTTATCAATTGCTCAAACTCTCTAGATTTTTACAGATGTTTTTACCTTAGTCATTCAGTAATTGATACACTGTCATAATGACTACAAAACTATGGTTTCTCATTATAATTATTTTCCTAAATCACAGATATGTGTGCCATCACAGACATTGAATATACATGATGCATGCGTGTGTGTGATATATGTACTTTTGTGAAAATATACTCTGTGATTTTACAGACTTGTGAAGAAATAAAATGATAACAGATAGCGTGCACAAGATTTAGCAGTTCAACTTGTAGTTTAATCTATTATATTCTTATAGGATGAGAAAGTTTATTATACTTTGGTAATTGATAAGAGTGTTTACCTTCAATTCTATTAAATCTCCACTAATGTAGATTAAAAGGAATTTTCTTTTGTTTCTAGTTAATTTTGGACTTTTCCACTGTTAAAGAATGCTTTATTAACAATCTAGGGGCTCATTTCTTAAATAACACTCGACAGATGTTCCCACTGGAATGGTTAGGTCCTCCTAGGTGGCCTGGTAATCAGCAGGGATTTTCTGCTTCTGTCATGTCTCAGGATGACTTTATCCCACATCAGCAAACTGTATATCCTCTCTGTCTGACCCCTAACCAAGTTATATGCTTCCTCTTTCATGTCTTATTTAGTAAGGCCTTCAGTTTTAAGCACAGGTGGGCCTAATCTAGTTTCTGCTTTTCATTTAAAAGAACTATGTTTACTTTCTTTCTCATCGTTTAGTTTTTTGAGAGATTTATACAGTGTATTTTGCTCATATTCAGCACCTTCCACATGTCCTTCAAGATGGATTCTCCCTTTGCCGCCCACTCCACTTTGTATCTCCCTTTATTTTTAAAACCCATCAAGTACAATTTGTGATAAACAAACCATGGGGCCTTGCCTTAAATTAGTATGATTCTCCGTCTCCCTGAAGCTCTATCAAGTGACAAATACTCTGTAGCTGGTTAAGGGACTTTGTATCCACCTCCCCTCACTTCATGCTGGGATTTTGTCTGGCTCACAACTGCTCTGAGTTCACATGTCCATTTCTGCCCAGCTGTGCTTGGCAAATGCTCTGTTCCTGTAGTCATCCACCACCACTGGTCTTAACTTTTCCTTGCCCTTTCTTCAAGGATTCCTGAGGAGAAGGTAAGATTGGTGACTGCTTTTCTCTGATGATCTCATGCACAGCACCTTCCAGCACTATAAAAGCTAGCCAGTGCGAATGTAATTTCATGGTCAATAATAGGTCAATGCCAGTTGATATCTCCATAGTGATCCACGATTCCAAAGGAAGTAGCCTATTCTTGAAACTAGGAATTTTATTTTTTTAGCTCGTGGTATCTAGTAGAATCATTGTCACTCACTGTAGCATATTTAAATACTTTCTATGTATGAGCATGTATATATTTTATGAAGTATATACAGTAGTTCCCATATGACTTTTAAAAGGTCATTAGAATCGTAATTCTAATTAGAAATTCCCTCCACTATTCTCTCCCCACATTCTCCAACTACAGTTATCTGTATTGGTCCATTATTATACTTTATCCCTTTATAGCACTTCATTCCATCCTCTCTCACTTGAAAACATCACTTTTAAATTATAGTTGTCCTTCATTGTACTCCAAGGGCCCATGCCAATACAGTATAAAACACAATTCAATATTTTAAAATCCCACTTTTATTAAATTTCTCCACACTTAGAAATCCAAAGTTTCTTCGAAAATTCTAAGTGTCCTAGATGTAATTATAGCCTCCTGTAAAATAAAATAGAAGACATACACTTTCTGAATACATAAGGAAAAAAACCTGGTTATAGGTTATAAGATATAGGCAAAACCAAAATCAGTGTAAATACAAATTCCGTAGTTTAATGGGTTAGGAGGCTCCCATACTATAAAACAATGTCTCAAAATTACAACACAGCAGAGTCGCCCATCTCCCTTAAGACAATAGCAAACAGGACAAGATTAGTTCAGGTCTTTGGTCTGACTGCAGGTTTAGAACTTCCCATTTTTTTATGGTTTTCATGTTTCAATCATCCACATCCAAAACATTTTTAAGATTTCTTTTAATGTCATCTCAGCAGTGAGCTAGTTTCTATCATCTTGAAAGTTAATTGTTTCCTTTGGTTTTAGTTTGTTTAGATTTGTTTTTATTTTCTGGTGGAAAATGTAGAGAGCTCATGGGAGAGTTAATTATAAGTACGACTCTATTGCCTACTTTTAGAATATTTTTAAAGTCATTCCATATACTATTTGGGGTTTCTTTTTGAAACATTTTTTTTTAAATTTCATACCCCCTACTGCTCCCCCTCCTGCTCTTCTCCCAGCCCTCCCCCAGCCTCTCCCTTCCCCCAATCCCCATTCACTCCCCAGTGAAGGCAAAGAATCCCTGAGTCAATTCAGTCAATTCAGTCTGGCATATCCAGTTGAGGTAGGACCGAGTCCCTCACTTAAGTATCAAGGATGAGAAATGTATGTTCGTGTTAGGCATGGGCTTCAAGGAGCCAGTTCATGAACCCAGGATAGACTCTGGTCTGAGTGCAAGAGGCTCCAGAATGCCTTTTGACTGTCATCTACATTCAGAGTCCAGATTCATTCCGTGAAGAGTTGTTAGCTTTTATTTAGAGTCTGGGAGCTCCCAACGGCACAGAACAGGCTACTCCATGGGTCTCCCCATTCAGATCCGGATCCCTGAACTCATGCAATCTCTCTTCCCTCTTTTCAGCTGGACCAGTAGTTCAGTCCAGTGTTTAACTATGAATCTCTCCATCTGCCTCCACCAGTGGCTAAAGGTTCTATAATGGCAATAAGAGTGGTTATTAGGATGATAATAGGGAAAGGCCAGCTTAGGCTCCCTCTCCACTATTGCTTGGAGTCCTAGTTGGGCTCAACCTGTGGGTTCTTGGATGTTCTCTGGTTTCTGGTTTCTCTCTAATCCCTCAATGTCTCCTTCTATCAGAATATGCACTTCTTTGCTCTCCCTCTCTGCTGCCTCCCCCTTGTCTACCATCCCTTTCTCTCTTGTGCTCTTTTCATCTCCCCTTGCTCTGTTCCCTCCTGCATGATCACAATTTTTTCAGGAGAACTTATCTATTTCCATTTTCCAAGGAGGATCTACGGATGTCGCTATTAACTTTCCTGTTACCTAGCTACTGGGAGTGGTCTGGTTTGTAGCCTGATTATCCTTTGTATTACATCTAAAATCCACTTATGAGTGAATTCATCTTTATGGGTCTGTGCTACATCACTCAGGATGATAATCCCCAGATCCATTCACTTGCATGAAAATTTCAGGATGTTATTTAGATAAAATCATAAAGTGGATGGTTAATCCTACAACATTCGAATGTGCCACTATTACATGATTGAGCAAGTATTGCTGAACTGGTTGTTACTGTATCTCCAAGGATCCTCAACTGAAAGGTTAATGATTATTTTGCTCCTTCAGTATTGTACATAATACCTTCCAGAACTAGAAAATCTAGCCAGCATGAATGAGGCTTCCAGATGTATACCAACTTGATTTCTTCATGTTCTATGACTCAAGAATGTGGTGTCTTTTTGTAATAGAGTCCTAACATAAAGTTTTGGAGTGTAACTAAGAGCATTAGCAATAGGCTATATGTTAGGGGACTATGACAATTGGCTAGCCAACAACTTGAAAAGAGGAAATCCATTTCTACTACTTGGCTTTTGTTAACCTGTAGTGTTTTATAGAAACATTGTTACCCCATTATAGATAAGTTCATGCAAATCTTTAATAGATCAACAGATGATAGGTCCACAGATAGTTAGTTAGTTAGTTAGTTAGATAGATAGATAGATAGATAGATAGATAGATAGATAGATAGATAGATAAATAGATAGATACGGGATAGGTAGTAGATGGTAGAAATGGTAAAGTGTTTGCTTAATGCATATCTTAGGAAGCTTATTCAGTGGTAGACACCTATTTTAGTTTGGTGAAGTGTAATTAATATTAGTTGCTCTTCTCTCTATACCTTCCACAACCCTACCTTCCATTTAACTTTTCAGTTTTTAAATTATTTCTCAGTAGAAATGAGAAAGAAATGTGAATGGCTTTCCAAACAATGAAGAAGAAACTAACCACATTAAAAACAATATACAATAGAAGTACATTTTGAAGCTTATAGTCTCAAGAGTTAAAATAAACATGGATAGAACTGTGCAGGTTATTCAAGTACTTCCATTATATTTTATGAGGAATTAGTATTTTTAATAAATCAGGAAACCATTAAGGCATTGGGGAGGATTTAACTTGTTAATACAAAATTTTGTCAATGAACAATAAGCTAAAAGATAAAATCAAGACACTATTGACATAATGCCATCCAAAAAATTCTATGGTACTTCTATAAAAATTATATAGATATTTGGCAAATTAACAGTAATATGAGCACAAAGGACCAAGAGAACACAATTTAAGCCTACAGGAGAAAGAAGACTTATGAGGGTTGTCTGAGGGAAAGCCTAGCAGACAAGGCTCAGGGCCTCAAAATATGCCCTGTTCCTTCAGCCATTGTTCATCCAGATACACTATAATGAGATGCAGTCTCTTGGTAGATAGTCCTCTTTAGATTAGTAAAAGTCATAAACCCACAAGCACATATCCAGGGGTGATCTCCAGCACCTTGAAAATAATGGGAAAATGATCCAGGATTTTAGCGCTTGCAGCAACTACCAATTCCAACACTTTTTATCCATCACAATTGCCACTGGTCCACATTACCTACCAAGGCTAATGGGAAAGAATTTTCTAGATTTTTTTAGTAATTCAGAAGTTCCACATCCATTCTGTACCATGGCACAGTTTTTCTCTCTCACACGATTACATACAACATTATCAAGTAGAGTCATTCACTCACACACGGATGATATCCTGTTTGGGGAATTGTCTGTGTATGCTTATAATGCTGTGAACATTTTCATTTTTTAGGATTGTCCATAATTTCAGACATAATGAATGAATACAAGAAAATTGTTCTCCTAAAAGGGTTGGAGGGTGTGGATGACTACCAGTTTAGGACCATCAAGTCCCTACTAAGAAAAGAATTGAATCTAACCAAAAAGATGCAAGATGATTATGACAGAATTCAGCTGGCTGACCTGATGGAGGATGTATTCCCAAGAGATTCTGGATTGGACAAACTGATAGAAGTGTGCCAAAACATTAAAGAACTTGAAGACCATGCTAAAAAGCTTAAAACAGAAAAGGCAAAAGGTAACAGGGGAACACCCTGGCCATTTATTCCCCCTCCCATCCTTCCCACCCCCATGCCCAAACATTCTAGCTTCCTGCTGTGATAAGAGTTGATATGTTGCTTTCCCAGGAAGTGCCTTAGAAACTACAGTGGTTGAAGCATTTCGGATGTCAAACATTTTCAAAAACTTCTTTCTTACAAAAGTCTTGATATGTTTCAGGGTAGACTTCTTTTGCATTGGAGATAAAATAAAAAGCAGTTGTTGAGATACATTAGAACATCTAACTTGGTAGAAAAATTTGGAAATAATAAAGTGAAAATTGAAAAAAAAATTTAAAGCATATAGACAGAGTAAATGTTATACTTGATTAACAATCTTGCCTATTCATTAATATCTTTTCTGGTGACAAATATAATCTAATATTTAAGTAGAAGTCTGCATCTTAGAGATGTGAAGAAGTTTCTCTTTATAAAGTCACCGGGATTTAAAAAAAAAAAGAATTAATTAGATATGCTGGCACACAATTCTGATCCCAGAATTTAGCATACAGAAGCTCTGATACTGCATATCTCATTTCACAAGTTTATACCAAATTTCCTTGCATTGGTTTTTAGGAGTTGAGTGTATTATACACAAAGCATGTCCAGTTAGTGTGATAATATACTTTTAAGAGAATGGTACACGGGCTCAAGATAGAAAGGATTTTTAAAATTTTATTTTATAGAGAACAATAATGGGAGACAGAGACTGAGGCTGTGTATAGTGATGTGCTGCTATAGCAAACTCATGAAATAAACATTAATATGAATGCAACGGAGAATAAAAATGCTCCTGGACTATCTGCTTTCAATTTTGTGCGCTCTTTTGTTCCTATATTTATCGTGATGAAAATTCTACTCTCCCAGTAAAAGAAAAAAACTCACTGGAAAAGAGGAAGTCAGAAGCGGGTTCTGCTACACCTACATCGACTACAAACAACCCTTTAGCATCTGATGGAGGGGAGACTTCCACAGCCAAGGTGAGCTTGAGGAACAGCAGCTGGCTGGCAGTCCACGGAGGCAGCAGCGGTGCCCCTTTCTTCTACTCTGTCCACCAAGTACTCATTGCTTTATTAGTTTATCTTTAAGCTTTAGCATAACTCATATGTGGGCATGCAGCATCAACGTGTGTTTACTCTTACTAGAGATACTGTGAATTTGAAAATCAGGTAGAACAACAATTGTTTCATGTTTACACAAAACCTAGTTTTCAAATTCAAATTCAATTCCGTCCTTCCAGAGAAGTAAAGATAGAAAAATTTTGTATGTAACTCTCTCCTCCCTTTATTTAATTAAATCAGTTATGTACGTATTTTTTGACTATGGTCATATTTGATACAGAAGGTGGGTGTTACTCCTTCAAGTTCCTAACATATCCAGGCATAATAAATCTAACAAATAATAAAGACACACTCTGCTCATTTGCTTCTGAGACTCATTAACAGGCCAATGGCTATACTTTCAGAAAAGAAAAAGCATGAAAAAAGAAAAGGCAGCAGTGAAAATGGCCAAGGTGTCTGAGGGGCCAGATCACCCTCCCTGTCCGGGAGAAGCCACAGCCAGATGCCAGTCCCCAAATCTCCAGATCTCATCGTCAGCTTTGTCCAGCACTCTTTTGGATAAGGTACAGGTTTTCCGCCTCACTTTCATTTCCTCATTGCAAATATTAGAATCAGTTCTTGGAGTTCTAATTATATCCTTCATTTATCACTGAGATTTAATTAATTAGACACACACAGAGGTTGAGTATGGTAGATATAGTTACAAAGCAGAAGCAGACATAGAAACGTAGGTGATACAAATGGAATTTTCTGAACCATAACCTTTTGTTGCCCTGGAAATGCTCAATGAACTTAGCATTTCTTCTGGCAATAAGGAACTTCCTGGTTTGTGTTAATCCCAGGAAGGAAAAGGGGTGAAAATTCCAGCTCAAACAAGTGTCAGTATCAATGGGCTCTATTTTCTCTCTCACACCATCCTATATCTCTTCCTTTTAGGACTATCCTGTGAATAACTTTTCTTTAACACAAATCAGGGCAACTTCTTTCCTCAGAATTTTTGACACACTATATTTTCATCTCAGCTCAAAAACCTGTAAGTGTCAAAAAACCATCCATCATCTGAATTTTAATGTTGGTATCTTGCTCGATCCCTAACATATTCTTGCAGTACCCTATTCACACTAGGTTAAAAATGGATAGTGCTTACCTAAATAAAACAGTGTTTTATTATCAGTTATGACACATTACCAATGCTTCCTCCTACTTTACTGTGTTTTGGAAGATTATTGTTGCCCTATTTTTCTATAGCTACACACAGACCTGAGATTTCTAGACATGCAGAAGAGCGAATCAGACAGAGAAGAAGGATAGATCAGAGCTGCCCAGACTAGTTAAGGCTCTAGTAAGTACCTTCTGAGACTTAGAGACCACAAGATGAGGTGATAATATAGTGAAATGGGAGTAATCAACTACTTTTTAATTGGATTTAAGGCCTCACTCCGTGAGATGGAAGCCATATCTGACATGGCGGAAGCAGCCAGGAATCTGACGTCATGGATCTGAGAGACACCTACTACTATGAATCTGCTAAAGGAACATAGCAATAACATAACTCCTGGTGACATACTGTCATAACAATAAAGCAGTGACTCTTTTGCCTCTTATCAGAGAAGCTTCTTCTTGCCATAGATGAGATTTTCACAGAGATCCACAGTTGGCCAATGGGCAGACAGTTAGAGACTCTACATTTTCCATCCCTCAATGGGTTGTCTTCTGTAGTAAAATGTTTCTAGCGTGGCCTAGGCCCAAGATATGGACCAGCAGTCCCAAATACACTACCCAGAGCTGCTTGGTCCCAAATAATCACACAAAGTCTTATATTAGTTACATGCTGTTTGACCCATGGCTCCAGCATGTTTCTTTCTAGCTCTTACAATTTAACCCATTTCTATTACCTTTACTCCACTACATCTTGTTCTCTTAGGCTGCACTTCCTCTCTGTCTGACTCCGGTCTCCTCCTTTATCTAGCTTGGATATTGCCTGCTTCTAAGATGCCTTGCTATGGGCCGAAACTGTTCCTTTATTATTTAATAATAATTCACAGCATACAGAAAGACATCTCACATCAGTCTTTATCAAATCCCTCTCCTGAAGACTTGGGGATCTATGAGGAAGAAGAGGACGGAAGCTTGTAAGAGCCAGAGATGCTGCGAGGCTCTAAGGAAACAGTGTTGTTCAGACAAACAGGACTGATGCATATATGAACTCAGAGACTGAGTGGCACGCATTTAAAAAGCTCAGACTCAAGCCACCTGGGGTCCCAGACCTGAGAGGAGGAGATTACACCAAGTCCCACCTCTAACCAAGAGGCTATTTCAGTTAATAGTTACTAGCGAAAGAAAAATAATCAGTTTTCTCCAGTGGAGACAATTAGAGCCTATAGAAGGCCTTGCGGCCAGGAAAGGTTAGCCAACAGAAAAAGAACTCTGTGTGTTTGTGGGCGATGGGGCTCTTTGTTTTGTTGGGCTCTTTATTTTTATGTTTTTGGTTGGTTTGATTTCTATCTTTTCATTTTTTTTCTTTGAGAGTAAGAGATAAAACATGTAATTGAATAGGAAGGAAGGAGGATCTGGCAGGAGTTGGGGGAGGGAAATCTTGATCAATATATAACTTTTAAAGGTTTTAAGTAAACATAATAGAAAATGCCAATTCTGGGAGAAAAAAAATATATAGTGAGAAAAAGTGAAGAATTTTTATAAATTCAGGAAAAGCATCCTCTCACAAGTAACTGAGAGTCAAAGAAGAAGAGAAGCTACAATTTATTACTTCGTGTTTACTCTTGCCAGGTCCGACGGCTTTCACTCTGGACTTTCAAATATTTCTAGAGGATCAAGTAAATGTTATTCTCACAGCATGCGAAAAATAGGATGATTGGTGCCTCTTTTTTTTTTTTTTTTTGAGTTCTCACTGAAGGAAACAAATGATTTACCACAGCAAGGAAGGCACAACACTCTCAGCATCCTCTCTGGACTCTCCCTCTTCTCTTCCTCTTCCTCCCTCCATATCTCTCCCTGTCTTCTTTTTATCAAACAAGTAAAACAGAGCAAGTTTTACTCATCTCAAATCTTACCATTCAGATAATTTAAAAGGTTCTTCTTAGTATTTTTCGTATATATTTTGTAATTCGGACATTTTTGTAGAAAAATGCCTAGTGTAATATCTTACAATAGTTCTTTCTTTGTTACTTGCCTTTCCAATTTAATATGTCAGGAATATCTCTCCAAGTCCCTACGTGAAAAGAGATAGTGTGTTATGAATATAATGTTCAGTGGCTATGTCAGTATTTATGGTTCTTTCTTAAATAGTTCATTATGGATTTATTATCTACTACCACAAACTCAGTTCCCCTTCCAATGACTATCTTTAAAATGTGTGCATTAAGGATTATTTTGTGGTCTTTATAATGCCACTAATTTATTTTGTTTATATCCTATAACTTACTTGTTAATTTACATCTAGTCATTGCTACTAGTTTCTTTACACACCCATCACTATCACTAATTCTATTGCTTTCTGATTTTTCTGTTATATTAATTGGCTGTACTGATGAGAATGTCAGATCCAATTGAACTCTAATAAGTTATAGGTGACGACTAACTGTGACATGATAGATCAAGCTATCGACTTCCTTTTGGGTCTGTGGAGACACTGATGCTATCTCTGTACACTCAGATCTATGAGGTTCATAGTTTTTCATACTCTGTCCTACAGGTAGGCAATCTTCTTCTTACTGAAATACGCTGTGAAACACAGTGAGTTCAGAGCACTGTGCAGGAAGAAATTAGATGCTTACCAATATCTCTTTGGATTTACAAATCCCTGCTGTTGGGGAAATGTTCTATCCATGTTGAAGCACATGAGTATAACTAAAGTAATTAACTCTACTTGAGCCTATTTAAAAGAGGTGGCTGTGGGATGTACCATGCTGTCTTTGATCATTTAATTATAGCAGATTGGTATCTTCTGAGGAAATATACTATTATTTGTACCCTCAGAATAACCCCAGATAATTGAGGGGTGTGCTTTATGATATTTGCTGTTCTCTATTTTTTAACAATCTTTAATTTTCCTCTTTTATATGCTTCTGCCATAAGTGTAAAGAATACATTTGAATTAGTTATAATTTCACTTAGGTGCTTCACAGCACTGCTCTCAAAACCTTGTGCTGAAAATCTTCCTTCATGTTAGAAAGATTCCTTTGATTTTCAGTGAGAGTGTTAGAAATTCTGTTGTTGGCACCACATTGCTTTAATTCATTAGCCTTTTGGCCGATGAAAGAATTCCTCTTTAGCTTATCCATAGTTCTAGAAATACGTAACTGTTAGAACCAATGTGTTTATTGTGATTTATTTTATGTGAAGGTTAATTTATACTTTCCCATTAACTTGCATGTTTATATCCCTGTGCTTGTTCAATACAGAACCAAAAGACACCAACTCAAAATAAGAGCATTCGCAGATGTGGTGCTGTTCTCCAAAATGAAGCCATGACAGTGATGGTGCTCAGTGCAATAGATCCATTTGCATATGAGTCGTCTGAGCATGGAGCAAAGAAAATGTTTCATGCTACAGTGGCCACTGAGAATGAGTATTTTCGTGTGAAAGTTTTCAACATCAGCCTGAAAGAGAAATTCATAAAAAGGAATTTCATTGTAATCCCCAATTACATCAAATCCAAAGGAACCTTAGAGATAAATGAAGATTCATCTGTGTTTGAAGCTGGTCCTGACCAAAAGATTGAAGTTCCCAATAGTCTTATCAAAAGAGCAAGCGAAACGCCCAAGATATGTCATATTCTCAAGGGTGTAGCTGGAAATCTGTTTTATGGGTTGTTTACATTACATAAGGTAATGCCTGAAAACTTGTCTTTTAGTTTTTCTTCATTGTTAGAGGCATGTTTCCAGGGTCCCTGCAAGTTCTCTTTGGGGGAGGTGGGGAATAGGCATGAAGTCAACAACATAGGTTCAGGGAGCAAGATTGAAAGCAACTAGCTCATGTACCCTCCATCCAGCCAGAGGGATGGACCATGCTTTGCTGGCATCTACTACTGTTTCAGGTCATCTTGAATCAGAATTCTGCCTCTGTTGTCAAGCCCCCCCCCCCCCAAGAGACCCCATGCTGGCTGATGAGGTAGTGCCCATTTATAAGGGGCCTTTAGCCCTCTGGCATGGCTTTTGAGGAAGTACTATAAGCACATATTTCAAGGCATTGATTGTAAACAATTTGAACAACCTTGGTAAAATCAGCAAATGCTTTATAAGCTTGATAACATTAAGCCTCATTAGTCCATCTTTTAAAAGCTCCTTTATTTTAACCCCATACTTTATAGCACACTCTTAAGATATTATGCTTATAAGCACAATATGGTGAACTGTGACTCAATACACTATGAATTGGGGACACTGGCTTATTTGGACATGATACTGGAAAGAGGTAAGTAAGTGAAAAGGATATAAATGAATAAATTATTGGATTCTTATATGTTCTGTAGATTCCCTATAACCTCTTGAATAATGAACAGTAGGAGCAAATGGCCATTCATTCCTTTATAAGAAGAAGATACAAAGATGGTTGCCCGAAGTTCCCATTCTTGAAATTGATCAGGGTGACTTATGGAGAATCCAGACTGATGAGGAATATGGAGTACTGGAAAACAAAAAGAACATTTACAGTCCTTATACTTCCAGGCACAAATCCTCTAGATAAAGAAAGTAAATCATTGCAGTAATAAAATAAAAGCCTTTGAGAAGTCTTCACTAAAGATACTTGTATGCCTGTATCTGTTACAGGCTTCGTATTTTCCTGTGATTTTTGTCATGAAAAACTCTTTTGAACGTTTAAGAACAACTGTACATATGTTAACTTTCAGATAAGAAATTTTAATTTTACTTTTGCAGAAAATAGTGAAACAAAAGAACACAATCTATGAAATAAAAGATGATACAGGAAGTATAGAAGTTGTAGGGAACGGAAAATGTCATGACATCAAATGTGAGGAAGGAGATAAACTTCGGCTCTTCTGCTTTCAACTGAAAACAATTGTCGGGCAACCAAAGTTGGTGTGCTGTGATCACAGTTTCATTAAGGTAGGAGGAAGTATACAGGGAACAGATTTGCCAAAGCAGAATTTGACTTATTTTAGGATTTCAAACATGAAATTTTCATTATCTTTCATAGATAATTCTGTCTCTGGAGGAAAAAAATTGTATGTCTTTATAGTCATTTCTATGGGAAAGGTGTTTTAAATGGATAATCTTGTGTATATGCTAACAGACAACATTGATGAAAAAGTTAGAATAACATGGAAGTACTTTAAATAGTGAGCAAAATGAAGATTTTGAGTCAGATGTTATTGAATGTCAGCTTCAACAATTAGGAGTTGGCTGATATTGGGGAAAGTTTAACTCTTATTCTGGACTTTAAGGGAAGAAATGACTATTTGTTTATGAATTATCACAGTGTTTATTACATCGTGAGAAATGAGTAGGTACTATTTTCTTAAATGGTAAAGACACAAGGTGGGGTCAAAGGAAATAAACATGGCATAAAATATACCAAAGTTTGGATAATCGTTATTAATTCTACTACATGTGGAAATATTCAGCCTACTCAAATAAAGTCAGGCTGAGTATGAAGAGCCTTCCCTTCAGGAATCACGTAGTTGGAAAGGGGGTGGCTCTAAGTAAGGTAATATAATGAATAATATGAAGCAGAGACGATCCACAGCCTTTTAGAGGACAAAGGGACACATAAGGGTCTTGAGGGCAATAGACAAGGATGGGTAACTGGGGAGATATAAACAGTGCTTAGCTCAATCATGAAGTTCTTACAGTATCTCTCACTGCTTCTTTCAAGGTTACCAAGGCTTACAATAAAAAGAAACCACCAACTGCCACTTCCAGCCCAGAAGATGACAAAGGAAGCAGCTGCCCAGAACATCAATTCAGTACTTTTAAATATGAAGCGTTTAAAGTAGAGAAATCAGGCTACTGGAAATAAACAACAGCTTTAGTAGTTCATCCAAGAATTTAATAGTTTTCAAATTGATTTGTGTTTATGTATTTGCATTTATATTTCTTTTTCTATTTTTCTACAAAAAAATGCTTGAATTTAATTTTTCTAATGAAGAACAAAAATTTCTTTTAAAAGGGATACCATCACAATAAAAGCTGTCTATAATATGGGAAAAGATTTTTACCAACTGCACTTCTGATAGACGGCTGATAACTTAAACATATTAAGAACTTAGAAAGCTAGATAATCAAGGAATAAAATGACCCAATTGAAAAAAAAAAAAAACTAAAACAGCAGAGAATTCTCAAAAGAAGAATTTCAAATGGCTGAGAAACACTTAAATAAATGTTCCATATTCTTAGCCATTGGGGAAATGCAATTCAAAACTATTTTAAGATTTCATCTTAAGCCTGTCTTAGGAGCTAAGATCAGTAAGACCACTCACAGACACCTCCAGCTAGTAGGGATGTTGTAGAAATGGAACCCCTATCCCTTGCTGGTGGAATGCTGACTTACATGGCTTATTTCAGTCTCCTTTAAGCATTTTAAATGCAATTCACATTATTTGCTGTTTTACTCTGAGAATCATTGTTTAATCTGCGAATCTTTTTTCAGACTCAAAACCAGAAGACTGGTTACTTTTCTCTCTTTAGAAAGTTTTTTAGTGTAGTTCTTTTACTTTTAGCCTGTTACCTGGTTTTCTTCATTTTTATGATGTGAAATAAGATGTGCTTTAACATGGGTTGGGAATTTGTCCCATTAAAATGGCTTTTCTTTGGAAATTATGCTGAATAAAGTCTCCATTTTCCACTTTTGCTTCTCATTTTTGTCCAAAAGCAGCTTTCTAGATTCTTTACTGTATTTGACCAGCAATTCATCCGTGTGTTAAATACAAAACTACATTGAGAATGTGATTGTCTTTACAAAGTACCTAAACGTATTATTGTTTTTAATATTTCTAGATATAAAAATTAATTTATAAAAACTGATGCTCCCATATCTGACCAACACACCCTATAGATAGCTGTTAAAAACTCAGTTTCTGACATAATTTAACCACAATGAATGACAATATATCTAGCAATAGTGTTTTAAGTTTTGATCAACTTTTTCTCTTCCTGCTTCTCCAGTTCCGCTGAGAGCCATATCCATCCCATGAGTGTACTTTATCTAAGGAATAATTTCTATTTAATCAGTGTGCCACTAGATCTTGGCTATTGTCATACACTGTCGCATACTCACTTTACCAGAAGCTACACCCTAATAACATAGCTCTGTCTCTGCTTGTAACAATATTTTATGTTAATCTCTTTTCTCCAGCTTTTAGCTGGCTTGAGGTACACATGTCCTGTGCATGCTTTCACAATCACTGGATGTTTATTACTGCAACTTCCCTATTCTATATGTAAAACTGTTTCCTATATTTATCTATCCACTTATGTTCCTTATGATCTTCTAGCCTCTAGGAAGCATAGAGGTACTTGGTCTCACAGAGAAGTACTGGGGAATGCAAGAATGATAAACATGCAGTATTGGCTCTTCAAAAGAAGAGGCGTAATAACCTGTTTTCTGCCCAGAACATTGGCAACGGATATGGTTAACAGCCCGGTGACCACTGTGTTATCTGTATGGCCAGACTGACACCAAACATTCAATTTCTTATTTTTATCTTAATCTGTAGGATTGTCCTCCCTAAAGCCCTTAGAAAGAACACCGTGTACCTTGATATTTTTTCCTTTATAAATCTATAGCATATATCTTTATGGGAGATGTCACCAAACTTTAAATCTAATCATACTTTAAGCTTGCGTTTGCATAAGAATTAAGTTAACTATCACAAGGAAATTTCTTCAAATAGTGCTCTGATTAATTTGCCTGAAATAAACTAGCCAGTGTCAGGATCTAAATTTGAAAGAACATGGCTCACTGTGTCTTGTTGAACTCAATCTACTTCTTGCCTCTCCTGGATCAACAGTCTGCTGGCCATGATGTTTGCAGAGATCCCTCAACTCACACTAGACTGACCTTCTACAATAATCTCTGACACATGAGATAAGGGTTACACTATCAATTTTCCATTAAGAGATGAACATTGTACTTAACAAGTTGTGGGTCTTTGTGTTAATTATCATTGGCATGATCAGTCATTGGTGGTTACTTTAGTACTATGTCACTTTGGCAGAGTAATGAAAGTCAGATCTCCCCTCTGTTTTGTGACCTGTCTAGCCACAATTTCTTCTACCAGACAACATTGGATTTTATCTTGCAATGTGGGCCTTCAATTACAGAAGAAAGTGGTTGCTAACTTCAATGATATCCATGCCACAATTGTAGCTATTGGTATACATGTCCAGGCTTGTCTTGGTTGACGTTTTTGAGGTTCATAACTAAATAAAAATGATGTTTAGTTTTCTCTGGTAACATGCATAAATATCAACTTCTAGCACTATGAAAGCTAACCAGTAAAGATGAAGATTCCAGATTAATACCAAGGTGATTTCTCTATGCTTGATGACCCCTTCATGCTATGCCTTCAGCAATAGGAACATAAAACCATCAAAGAAAAACATGACCAACAAACAACACAATCCTGAATATATACACACCACAGAGAGGCACTCAATTTCATAAAGATAGGTACTTGTATTGTAATATGTATTTTCAAAGCCATTACAGACAAGTAATTTTTACTACTGGCAGAGTAGTAAATGAGAAAATATGTAAAATTAAAATTTTGAATTTTATCAATCAATAATATGAATAGAATGACATTTTGCACAATATGCAAATGCCATTAAAACTTTAAAAGTGAGAGCAAAATCACCCCTGTAGTTGAAAATGTGACTAATGAAAAGCTGTCATTTTATGGGGAGGCAGTGCCTGGAACCTTCAATTCTTAGCAATCTATCATTAGTGAACCTAAAAATGGTCCACAAATAATGGAAAAATTAAAAATTTTAAATGGAAACCTCTAATACGTTTTGGAGGAATAATTGTATAACTCACAAACTGGTATAAATGACTAAGAACAAATATATCTAAAGAAAATTGAAAGAATATGTAGGAAATTCCAAGTGTACTAGTTATCAAGACCACTATAAATAACTACTATAAGTACAAAGGTAATAGGACAGCAGAGTGGAGAAAAGTCAACAGGCGTATAGCAAAGAAGCAGAGCATTATCACAAAACTATGGCATTGTATCCCAAGGGAAGAGTGGAGAGCTATGTAAAAGTAGGAATAATTACGTGGGTGAAAACAAACTGAATAATATTCTTGCAATGTGTTCTTATTTACTGACTTGCTTTTGAGACAGGATCTCACTGTATGACTCTGCCTAACCTGGAACTCATTATGTAGACCAGCCTGGCCTCAACCTCACAGAGGCATGCCCGTCTCTATCTGCTGAGTAGCCTGCATGAATACAGACAGGAAATACTGGACCTTTATCTTACAAAATATATGTATTAAAAGAAATTAAAGACTTAAAAATAGAAGTTAGTGTTATTATAGTTTAATAGGTTTTTTCACTTTATATTTTAAAAATATATTTTAAATTAAACACAATTATACCACTTTGCCATTTTTTTTCACTCCAACTACTTCAAGATTCTACTCATTTTTAATCTGATGGACTTCTCAGAAAATGATTTGTGTTAAACAAGATAAATATGTACACCTGAATGTACAGATGGATCAATGGATGGATGGATGGGTAGATGTATATGGGCCTTAAATCCAAGAAGAAGGTGGTTGTTTTCAATGATGATATTCACGCCACTATTGTACCACTGGGGATATTTTGCCAGGCTTCTCATGGTTGTGATCTGCATCCTGTGATGAGTAACAAGATTACCTTGTGCATAAGTCTCCCTTTACTGAATTCTTAATTGCTAATCCATGATCGTCTACTTCTTTTGGGGCAGAGATATCTGTATAACAGGACAATTCTTCAATTATTTAGCCAATCTTTAAAAATCAAGAAAACTTATTGTTTTTAGCATACTTTTTCTACATTTATAGAACTATCTTTTGCACAGATTGGCTTGAGGGACGTTGGACTGACGTCTTCAGTGACAGTGATTTGTGTGCCACATGCTGAAATGATTATGACATGAAATGACAGTGCAAAGTGAAAACAGGCTGAATCATGTTCATTCTTGCTGTGTGGTGGTTCGAATTTTTTTTTTGAGACAAGATCTCACTGTGTAACTCCATCTGCTGGGTAATGTGTTACACACATCTGCCTGGCCTTGAGCTCACAGAGACACTCCTGTCTATAACACCCTAGTGTTGGGATTGAAGGCATGCACCACCACACCTGACTTTTTCATATGGTCTTGACCCTCTGATCTCTGATTAGGTCATTCTCAAACCTCTGTGACTACACCAAACTCCTACTCTACATAGTGCCTCACATCCACAGAGCATCTAAAGTCTCCAAAGAGAAACTTGAATAGCCAAAGTATCTATGGCTCCAACCGCATCTTCTGTGCTTTTCCTTAACCTGCTATTAATCCAGCAGTTTTCCAATAGCTCCAGTATTAGTCTTCAACCATTTCCTATGTGGTCCAAGTCAGGAGACATAAGGATCCTAGTAATCTAAATCTTACACAAGTTCTAGGGGCTTTTTAGGAGAGCTCTGACCTAGAATCCACACTTGATGATGTTCCATACAGCCACCTCCTGCCACTCACTGCCACAAAACACAAAGAATACAGAAGCTGCTAAGGACCATATTTTCAAAAGCAGCATGTATTCTCATGATTCCCAGGTAGCTGAATGGTGGCAGCCACTAGCCATGGCATCAATCACTCTGCTTTCAGATAAGGTAGCCTTCCATAACACCACTCACTGCCTAGTGTCATTCGGTCCATGTCATATGATTATAGTAGTCCAAAAATATCATTCTAGAAACCATCTACTAGTCCACATAGAAAACACAGTCAGACCCTGAAGCATCCAGAAGCTCAGAGTTCTTACACATATTAAGAGCATTGTGGCCCTCCTTACATAGGTCCTACATAATAGGTCCACATATAGTATACATATATACATAGGTCCACAATTAATGCAGAAATGCTAAGGCAATTTTTACGTCTGTATTCCAGAAGACAGCCAATACCATATTGCTCTATATTTATTTGAATTTGGGTTTGCACATTATAGTGACATCATACTCTGAAAGACCATGACATGCAACAAAGAATAAATAAATAAATACATCAGAAAGTCCTTAAAAAAAGGTGATTTCAATTAAGTTTGTCCTTGTACATTCTTGTACTTGTGGTACTAGTTAGCTGACAAACTCTTTTTCTACCATCTCTTATGATCCCTAACATTAAGGGGAGCTGTGGGGGAGTGACCTATCTTTTTGTAATCAGATGTTGAGTAATTGACGGGAATGTAGACTCCGAGTGAACTACCCATAAGACTGTTAGGTGAGAATGCCCATGTTGAACTTGTACCTACAGCAGAGTAACCTTTGGACACTGTCAAGGTTACACTTTTTGTCATTCAACTCAATTTAATCAAAAGCTGACTGGACTGTAGCCAGGCAGGATGTATAGGAGCAGCAACCAAACTAAGGATGCTGGAATGAAGAATGGAGGAGTCAGTGAGGATGCCAGCAGACACAGAGGAAACAGAAAATGAAAAAAACTGAGGTAATAAGCCACAAGCCATAAGGCAGATATTGATACGAAATATGGGTTAATTTTATTGTATGCGTTAGCTAGTCACATACCTGACCTATCGGCTGAGTAATTACAATTAATATTAAGTATCTGAGTGACTTTTTTGGATGTGCTGCTGGGACAGAAAAATTCTGCCTACAGGTACATGTTAAGACTTGTCAGTATAACTAGTGAGTAAAGCTGAATTTCCTCATGACTATGGGAATGTCCTACTTAGGAACTCAATGTATGTGAGTAATAGTGGGGCGAGTCCTCACTGATTAATCAGTGAGATCACTGAAAGATACCCAAACAGATGATGCAGAGAGGAGTATTTAACCAGCGTCAGTTTTCCAAATGTTTTACAATTCTTAAATTTCTGAACGCTACCACTACCCTTTTAGTTTCTGAGAGATTCACTCTTTTATCTTCTTACTTAACACTGACAGGCCCTATTTCCTACCTTGCTGAAGATTTTGAATCTGGACATCACTGAAGAAAGTTCCAGCATGGTGAGTCCTGCTCCTGTTCTATAGAGCAAGTATCTCTGGGAACCCACAGAACATAAGGTTCAATGTTGGTTCTTCTAAGTGGGGTAGAGGAAGGAGGGCTGACTGCAGGCATCTTCACAGCAGTAAACTCTTCAGTCAAAAAGATGATGGGCATTTTTATTACTATATCATTGAGACCTGAGCAAAGAAAATTTTATTTTGACTCTTGCAGCTTGAAAAATAATTTTTCTAATTATAAATCTAAACACATAGGAAAGTAGAAGCCTGGTTATTTTGTCTGAAGAATGTATAGGTAACCTGCTGGTTGAGGTGACTGGCTGAAAGGAAAGGAAGTGACAGGAATGGATGTCCATGAAATGACAATAAGTGAACAAGCCTAATGGATTTTAGACTGTGTCATCTAGTATTATTGCCATGCTTAACAACATGAGAGCTTATGAACACTGCAGTAGAAAATTTCTCAGATTCACAAACACATGTCGTCTTAAAAATTGATGTGTATTTTTAACATCCCCCATAAATATCTTCTACATTAGTTTTAAAAGCGAGTTTTTTTTTCCCTTATAGATTTTCCTTCATCTTAAAAATATATTGTTTTGATTGCTTTGCTTGTTTTGTCTATTTTTTCTGGTATTAAAATGTAGGAGATAAAAGGGAGATTTCAACAGAAATTCATTTCTATTGACAATTTTAGCATATTTTAAAGTCTCTTGGTCACTCTGGCACAGAATTTCAGTATTTTTGATCTGAATATTTTAAATGATAAGTTTATCAAGTAAGATGAAAAGCATCCCTAAATATTTTTTGATGTTTTTCTCTTGTTCTTATAGTAAGTGCAAAATATTGCTAAATATGCCATGAAATTAGATGGGCAATTTTTTTTTCAAATTCACAGGAAATGTGTACTCTCTCTTTCATACACACACACACACACACACACACACACACACACACACACACACACACACACACACACATTCTCTCTCTCTCACAGACACACAAGATGTATACTACATACGTACATAAATAAATGGAACATTTATGGAAGAAAACATAGTTCACGACACTACTTTTAGAACCTTGAAGGACAAAGCTATAAGAAAATATGAGGCAAAATTATTGTCATATAAATTTATTATTGAAGCTCCTAGCATTTCTAGGAAGTGGAAACATACTATTTGTGTTATTTAATAGTGGTTTTATATTAAGTTATTTAAACGCACACACATATATAATTATTTAACTTAGTGCACAGCAATGTGTTTTTAATTTTCCTCCAATGGAAAATGTTTTCTTAAAACATTTAGGGGCATGTTTTAAATACATTTTGACAGTTATCATTTGGCTGGCTGGCTTAGTCATGTACAAGCTATTTCTGAACATTTTTCTTAATTCTTTAGGTCTCATTTCACTTTAATATTTCCCTTACAACTAAGATAAAAATATTAGTTATTCATATGTCATCTTTTATTTTTCATTCAACCATGTTGCAACATTTTTCCTTAGTTTTCTCTGTGATCAGGGCTTTACATTTTTTTTGGTAAGTAATTATTTTAATTAATTCAATAAAAATTTAATACATGTATTTTATACTTACATACTTTTTGAAAATTTTATTCATTATTTCTACCCCCTGACTTCCCTTTCTATCCCTCATACTCCCCCAAAATTCATCACTTATTTTATTATTAATATTATATATTATAATATAGTATATATTTATGTGTATGCATGTATATGTGTGTTGTTTATACTTGAATATGATTAGAGCTGACAACTTGGAATCTGATAACCTGTTAGAGGGCTTGGCTCAATCCTGAAGAAGATTGATTCTACCTTTCTTCTATTTAAGGTTTTTGTTTCTGGTTTTTGGTTTTGTATGTATGTATGTATGTATGTATGTATGTATGTATGTATGTATGTATGTATTTTGAGGCAGTGTTTCCTTCTGCAATGTTCCTGGCTGTCTGAAACTTGCTTTGTAGATTAGATTAGCCACAAACTCAGAGACCTGCTTGCCTCCCAAATGCTAGGATTAAAGGTGTGAGCCATCACTGCCTGGCTCAAGTCTCCCCTTTTAAATAACATTTAATACTTGTGCCTCTTCATTTGGGTATAAGGTATGTGAGACTTCCTCCACCTTTATTGGCATGTGAACTGGTGTCGCCATTATGAATGTTTATTATTTAGCCAGCCATATTATAAAATTTTTATGATGTGCATCTGAGCCACATATAAAAGATACTATCTGGCAATAAACAACAAGGTCACCTGGTTCTTACATTCTTCCACTGTGTTCTCTGAGCCTGGGCACAGGGTTTGTATTAAAGATGTATCAATAGGGATGAGCGCTCAATAATGTTGACCTCTTAATTTTTTATCAGTTATGGATTTAAGTAAAACTCTCACATGCTTCAAAAGTACCTTCTTTGAATAAGGGTGAGAGCTACACTTGCCTATAAGTATAAGGATAGGTATTTAGAATTAAATTAAGTGAGTGGCAATTATACTGTTCTAGGAAATGACAGTGGTTATTCTTCTTCATCTGGGTACCATGACATCTACAGCTAGTAGCTTTCTAGGTGTTCAATTCTGAATATTATTTTCCTCCTACTGAGTGGGCCTTAAGCTCAATTGGACAATTGTTGGTTACCTATAAAACACAAGTCCCCACCATTGCCCCATTAGGGATGCTTTTCTGTGCCAGGCATTGCTGTTGTTCTTACACTTTATAACTGGGATGGAGTATCTTTTTTCTCCTCTGGTAGTTTCCATACCACCCCCAGATACATAAAAAGGTCCTGGATTCACATGTATAGATTCCTTCACAAAAACACAAATATGAAGACCCAGGAGAATATGACTTTTCAGGAACACAGCAATTCCATTGGGACAAGTCCCCCAAAAGCAATTTAGATGAAGCATGAGGCAAGGACTTTAAAATAGCAATTTTACACATGTTAGAGGATATGATTAAATCTCTTTCTGTAAAGACTGAAAATACACACAGGTGAACAAAATAATGAAAACAATTCAAGACTTGAAAGCAGAATTTAACAAAGCTATAGAATCAATAAGAAAAATACAAACTTAAAGCAAGAAATGAAAAAAACTCAGCAAGTGAAATAAAAACCTCAGATGTAAGTGTCACCAACAGATTAAAAGAGGTGCAAAAGAGGATTTTTAGATCTTGAAGACAGAAAAGAAAAAAAAATGAGTAGCTGATCTTAGTCAAAGAAAATGGTAAATACAAAACCAAACAAAATTTACAGTTGTACTTGATAAAGTTCTTTGAAGTTATCAGATGGGCATTGTGATCTCTGAGTTTATTCTAGTTACAGAGCAGTGTAGTGTGTGTGTGTGTGTGTGTGTGTGTGTGTGTGTGTGTGTGTGTGTGTGTGTGTGTGTGTGTGTCTGTGTGTGTGTGTGTCTGTGTGTGTATGTATGTGTGTCTCTGTATGTGTGAGTAGGGTGTCTCTGTACATGTGTCTGTGTGTGTCTGTGTGTGTCTGTGTGTGTGTTTCTGTGGGTGTCTCTCTGTGTGTTTGTGTGTGTGTGTGTGTGTGTGTGTGTGTGTCTCTGTGTGTGTGTAGGCCATAAAGGTAGAAAAGAGAACGTAAGCAGGAACTTATAAACCTTAGGAGAGGGAAGAAATGGTAATGGTAGGGGACTACATGTGACAAGAAAGTAGAACTGGGGACAACCTTGTTTAGGAGAAAACCTGCACGAATTTGTGGGTAGAAAGGCATAAAGACTTCAGAGAGGAGACTGATGAGAGCAGAAATTTAAAACATATTTATTGACTGGGTTCACAATCAGTCTTAGGGTAGCTTAAGGCAGATGGTAAAGATTTCTGTGGACGCGCTGTCTTTACAGGGAAAATTAGAGAACAAAGATCTTACGTGAGTTGAACTGAAGAGAAAATGTTCCTGTATTCTCTGCGACTTTGAAAATAACTATCCAGATAAAAAGAGAACAATCTTTTTTTTTCCTTTGTCAACAGAAAAAGTCAAGCAAAAGATATCTTTCTACACCAGGAGACCCAGACCAACTATTCCAGATAACCCTCCAGATTAATATAAATTCACCTTCCAGTTCACATCCTGCTGAGGGTCAACTTCAGACCCCTACCAGACCCTCCTCAGGACTTGCTGAGAGTCGGCCTACTACCTCTTCTGGCCTTGCTGTGAGTCAGTGTCAGACTCTTTCCTGGAACCTACCGAACTCTCCCAACTATTACTCATCAAATGTTATGATTTACTCCTTCTTCTATGGAAATCTACATAATATAATTCCAATGCTCATAACCATGAAAGAACTCCTTTAACCTCAGACAAATTTATCTATTTGATGTGTTTATTCATTCATTGGGTGTATATTTAGAGACACTGACGCAATTTACATAAGTCTACTTGACCTATTGCATTACGTCATTACATAAGAACACTGTATTTGTCCTTTCAGAGCAGCAGAATTTGGAACATGAGGTCCTTAGGTAATCAAGTTATTTATGCTCATAAATAAAAATAGTAATGGTAATTATAAACATGCATAAGTCTGAAAAAACACAATTTGATGATAATTACTTTGCTTTGAGTGGCACCAGCTTTGTAAAGCAATTTTCTAAGAGACTTTGAATCTACAAGACTGGTACCCTGATTGATAATAAACACACAAAGCTACCAGAAGTTATAAACACCACAGGTATATTGAAATAATTTTATGGCAACTTACCTTTACTTTTAGGATAAAATTTAGAATATTTAATGTTTTTTATACTTCTTACAAATTTATGAAAAGCATATTGAAGACAATAGATAGAAGTGCTTCTCAATGAAGAATTGTTTCTAGCATACACAAGATCTTATTTCAGAGAAGTTATGATCCTTAAAAAATTTTGACATAGATAACTGGGGTTTGTGCTTGATAGCCCAGCAAGCTACAAGTTCACAGGTACCTCCCAATTCTGACTGGCATCTAGTTTGGGGGGGGGGGGGGAAAGATTGCTGTCACAATTTTTTTCAGCTCTGTGGGGTCTCCCTCTATTTTAAATTGCTCTCCTGTCTCTGGACTCTCCCTCTTCTCTTCCTCCTTCCATATCTCTCCCTGTCTTCTTTCTATCAAACAAGTAAAACAGAGCAAGTTTTACTCATCTCAAATCTTACCATTCAGATAATTTAAAAGGTTCTTCTCAATATTTTTCGTATATATTTTGTAATTCGGACATTTTTGTAGAAAAATGCCTAGTGTAATATCTTACAATAGTTCTTTCTTTGTTACTTGCCTTTCCAATTTAATATGTCAGGAATATCTCTCCAAGTCCCTACGTGAAAAGAGATAGTGTGTTATGAATATAATGTTCAGTGGCTATGTCAGTATTTATGGTTCTTTCTTAAATAGTTCAATATGGATTTATTGTCTACTACCACAAACTCAGTTCCCCTTCCAATGACTATCTTTAAAATGTGTGCATTAAGGATTATTTTGTGGTCTTTATAATGCCACTAATTTATTTTGTTTATATCCTATAACTTACTTGTTAATTTACATCTAGTCATTGCTACTAGTTTCCTTACACACCCATCACTATCACTAATTGTATTGCTTTCTGATTTTTCTGTTATATTAATTGGTTGTACTGATGAGAAAGTCAGATCCAATTGAACTCTAATAAGTTATAGGTGACGACTAACTGTGACATGATAGATCAAGCTATCGACTTCCTTTTGGGTCTGTGGAGACACTGATGCTATCTCTGTACACTCAGATCTATGAGGTTCATAGTTTTTCATACTCTGTCTTACAGGTAGGCAATCTTCTTATTGAAATACGCTGTGGAACCCAGGGAGTTCAGAGCACTGTACAGGAAGAAATTAGATGCTTACCAATATCTCTTTGGATTTACAAATCCCTGCTGTTGGGGAAATGTTCTATCCATGTTGAAGCACATGAGTATAACTAAAGTAATTAACTCTACTTGAGCCTATTTAAAAGAGGTGTCTGTGGGATGTACCATGCTGTCTTTGATCATTTAATTATAGCAGATTGGTATCTTCTGAGGAAATATACTAATATTTGTACCCTCAGAATAACCCCAGATAATTGAGGGGTGTGCTTTATGATATTTGCTATTCTCTATTTTTTAACAGTCTTTAATTTTCCTCTTTTATATGCTTCTGCCATAAGTGTAAAGAATACATTTGAATTAGTTATAATTTCACTTAGGTGCTTCACAGCACTGCTCTCAAAACCTTGTGCTGAAAATCTTCCTTCATGTTAGAAAGATTCCTTTGATTTTCAGTGAGAGTGTTAGAAATTCTGTTGTTGGCACCACATTGCTTTAATTCATTAGCCTTTTGGCCAATGAAAGAATTCCTCTTTAGCTTATCCATAGTTCTAGAAATACGTAACTGTTAGAACCAATGTGTTTATTGTGATTTATTTTATGTGAAGGTTAATTTATACTTTCCCATTAACTTGCATGTTTATATCCCTGTGTTTGTTCAATACAGAACCAAAAGACACGAACTCAAAATCAGAGCATTCGCAGACGTGGCGCTGTTCTCCAAAAAGAAGCCATGACAGTGATGGTGCTCAGTGTAATAGATCCATTTGCATATGAGTCCTCTGAGCATGAAGCAAAGACAATGTTTCATGCTACAGTGGCCACTGAGAATGAATATTTTCGTGTGACAGTTTTGGACATCAAACACAGAGAATACTTCATAACAAAGAAGTTCATTGTAATCTCAAATTTCATCAAGTACAAAGGAATCTTAGAGATAAATGAAGATTCATTTGTGTTTAAAACCGGTCCTGACCAAAAGATTGAAGTTCCCGAAAGTATTAAATCTGTAGCAATGGAAAAACTCAAGATAGGTCATATTCGCAAATTTTTAGGCGGAACACTGGTTTATGGGTCGTTTACATTACATAAGGTAATGCCTGAAAATTTATCTTTTAATTTTTCTTCATTGTTAGAGGCATGTTTCCAGGGTCCCTGCAACTTCCCTTTGGGGAGGCAGGGAGTAGGCATGAAGTCAACAACATAGATTCAGGGAGCAAGATTGAAAGCAACTAGCTCAATTTATTTTAAGAAGGGACAAGCCTTATGTCCCCTCAATCTAGCCAGGGGTAGGACCATGCTTTGCTGGCATCTACTACTGGTCCAGGTCATCTTGAATCGGAACTCTGCCTCTGTTGCCAAACCCCGCAAGCCGACACCATGCTGGCTGATGAGGTAGTGCCCACTTATAAGGGGCCTTTAGCCCTCTGGCATGGCTTTTGAGGAAGAACTATAAGCACATATTTCAAGGCTTTGATTGTAAACAATTTGAACAACCTTAGTAAAAATCAGCAAATGCTTTATAAGCTAGAAAACATTAAGCCTCATTAGTTTATTTTTTAAAAGCTCCTTTATTTTGACCCATACTTTATAGCACACTCTTAAGATATTATGCTTATAAATACAATACGGTGAACTGTGACTCAATACACTATGAATTGGGGACATTGGCTTATTTGGACATGATACTGGAAAGAGGTAAGTACGTGAAAAGGATATAAATGAGTAAATTATTGAATTCTTATATGTTCTGTAGATTCCCTATAACCTCTTGAATAATGAACAGTAGGAGCAAATGGCCATTCATTCCTTTATAAGAAGAAGATACAAAGATGGTTGCCCGAAGTTCCCATTCTTGAAATTGATCAGGGTGACTTATGGAGAATCCAGACTGATGAGGAATATGGAGAGTGGAAAATAGAAAGAACATTTACTGTCCTTACACTTCCAGGCACAAATCTTCTAGATAAAGGAAGTAAATCATTGCAGTAATAAAAGAAAAGCCTTTGAGAAGTCTTCACTCAAGATACTTGTATGCCTGTATCTGTTACAGGCTTCGTATTTTCCTGTGATTTTTGTCATGAAAAACTCTTTTGAATGTTTAAGAACAACTGTACATATGTTAACTTTCAGATAAGAAATTTTAATTTTACTTTTGCAGAAAAAAGTGAACCCAAAGAACACAATCTACGAAATAAAAGATGATACAGGAAGTATAGAAGTTGTATGGAAGAGAAAATGGTACAACATCAACTGTGAGGAAGGAGATGAACTTGAACTCTTCTGCTTTCAACTGCAAAGACGTTTCGGGAAACCAAAGTTGATGTGGTGTAATCACAGTTTCATTAAGGTAGGAAGTAGACAGGGAGCAGATTTGCCAAAGCAGAATTTGACTTATTTTAGGATTTCAAACATGAAATTTTCATTATCTTTCATAGATAATTCTGTCTCTGGAGGAAAAAAATTGTATGTCTTTATAGTCATTTCTATGGGAAAGGTGTTTTAAATGGATAATCTTGTGTATATGCTAACAAACAACATTGATGAAAAAGTTAGAATAACATGGAAGTACTTTAAATAGTGAGCAAGATGAAGATTTTTGAGTCAGATGTTATTGAATGTCAGCTTCAACAATTAGGAGTTGGCTCATATTGGGGAAAGTTTAACTCTTATTCTGGACTTTAAGGGAAGAAATGACTATTTGTTTATGAATTATCATAGTGTTTATTACATCGTGAGAAATGAGTAGGTACTATTTTCTTAAATGGTAAAGACACAAGGTGGGGTCAAAGGAAATAAACATGGCATAAAATATACCAAAGTTTGGATCATCATTATTAATTCTACTACATGTGGAAATATTCAGCCTACTCAAATAAAGTCAGGCTGAGTATGAAGAGCCTTCCCTTCAGGAATCACGTAGTTGGAAAGGGGTGGCTCTAAGTAAGGTAATACAGTGAATAATATGAAGCAGAGAAGACCCACAGCCTTTTAGAGGACAAAGGGACACATAAGGGTCTTGAGGGCAATAGACAAGGATGGGTAACTGGGGAGATATAAACAGTGCTTAGCTCAATCATGAAGTTCTTACAGTATCTCTCACTGCTTCTTTCAAGGTTACCAAGGATTAAAATAAGAAACCACCAACTGCCCCTTCCAGCCCAGAAGATGGCAAAGGAAGCAGCTGCCCAGAAGATCAACTCAGTACTTTTAAATATGAAGCGTTTAAAGTAGAGAAATCTGATGTGGGAATGCCTTTCTGTATGCTGTAAATCTCAATCTTTAAATAAAGGAGCTGTTTTGGGCCATGGCAGGCACCATAGAAGATGTAGGAGGAGAAATCAAAGCATAGGTAGGAGAAGCAGGGCTGAGTCAGAGGCAGATCGAGCTGAAGCCCAAGGAGCTACATGGACATGTAAGGAGCACGGTTGAGCCACAGGCCACGTGGCAGACATATTAATAGAAATGGGTAGATTTAAGATGTAAGAGCTAGCTAGCAATGTGCCTGAGCCATAGGCCAAACAACATGATGTTAATTTAAGTGTTTGAGTCATTTCTGGGGTCAGAGCGACAAGCAGCTGGGCTGCTAAGTGGTCTTGGGCAACAGTCTGTGGGACTCGGACCTCTGGCCGCCCGGGACCTAGAAACCCACTAGTACAGAAATCAAGCACCTGGGAATAAACAACAGCTTTAGTAGTTCATCCAAGAATTTAATAGTTTTCAAATTGATTTGTGATTATGTATTTGCATTTCTATTTCTTTTTCTATTTTTCTACAAAAAAAATAATGCTTGAATTTAATTTTTCTAATGAAGAACAAAAATTTCTTTTAAAAAGGATACCATCACAATAAAAGCTGTCTATAATATCAGAAAAGATTTTTACCAACTGCACTTCTGATAGACAGCTGATAACTTAAACATACTAAGAACTTAAAAAGCTAGATAATCAAGGAATAAAATGACCCAAATGGAAAAAAAAAAAAAAACTAAAAAAGCAGAGAATTCTTAAAAGAAGAATTTCAAATGGTTGAGAAACACTTAATTAATATGTTCCATATTCTTAGCCATCGGGGAAATGCAATTCAAAACTATTTTAAGATTTCATCTTAAGCCTGTCTTAGGAGCTAAGATCAGTAAGACTACTCACAGACACCTCCAGCTAGTAGGGATGTTGTAGAAATGGAACCCCTATCCATTGCTGGTGGAATGCTGACTTACATGGCTTATTTCTGTCTCCTTTAAGCATTTTAAATGCAATTTGCATTATTTGCTGTTTTACTCTGAGAATCATTGTTTAATCGGTGAATCATTTTTCGGACTCAAAACCAGAAGACTGGTTACTTTTCTCTCTTTAGAAAGTTTTTTTTGTTTAGTTCTTTTACTTTTAGCCTATTACCTGGTTTTCTTCATTTTTATGATGTGAAATAAGATGTGCTTTAACATGGGTTGGGAATTTGTCCCATTAAAATGGCTTTTCTTTGGAAATTATGCTGAATAAAGTCTCCATTTTCCACTTTTGCTTCTTATTTTTGTCCAAAAACAGCTTTCTAGATTCTTTACTGTATTTGACCAGCAATTCATCTGTATGTTAAATACAAAACTACATTGAGAATGTGATTGTCTTTACAAAGTACCTAAACGTATTATTGTTTTTAATATTTTTAGATATAAAAATTAATTTATAAAAACAGATGCTCCCATATCTGATCAACATACCCTATAGATAGCTGTTAAAAACTCAGTTTCTGACATAATTTAACCACAATGAATGACAATATATCTAGCAATAGTGTTTTAAGTTTTGATCAACTTTTTCTCTTCCTGCTTCTCCAGTTCCGCTGAGATCCATATCCATCCCATGAGTGTACTTTATCTAAGGAATAATTTCTATTTAATCAGCGTGTCACTAGATCTTGGCTATTGTCATACACTCTAACATACTCACTTTACCAGAAGCTACACCCTAATAACATAGCTCTGTCTCTGCTTGTAACAATATTTTATGTTAATCTCTTTTCTCCAGCTTTTAGCTGGCTTGAGGTACACATGTCCTGTGCATGCTCTCACAATCACTGGATGTTTATTACTGCAACTTCCCTATTCTATATGTAAAACTGTTTCCTATATTTATCTATCCACTTATGTTCCTTATGATCTTCTAGCCTCTAGGAAGCATAGAGGTACTTGGTCTTACAGACAAGTACTGGGGAATGCAAGAATGATAAACATGCAGTATTGGCTCTTCAAAAGAAGAGGCGTAATAACCTGTTTTCTGCCCAGAACATTGGCAACGGATATGGTTAATAGCCCGGTGACCACTCTGTTATCTGTAAGGCCAGACTGACACCAAACATTCAATTTCTTATTTTTATCTTAATCTGTAGGATTGTCCTCCCTAAAGCCCTTAGAAAGAACACTGTGTACCTTGATATTTTTTCCTTTATAAATCTATAGCATATATCTTTATGGGAGATGTCACCAAACTTTAAATCTAATCATACTTTAAGCTTGCGTTTGCATAAGAATTAAGTTAACTATCACCAGGAAATTTTCTTCAAATTGTGCTCTGATTAATATGCCTGAAATAAACTAGCAGTGTCAGGATCTAAATTTGAAAGAACATGGCTCACTGTGTCTTGTTGAACTCAGTCTACTTCTTGCCTCTCCTGGATCAACAGTCTGCTGGCCATGATGTTTGCAGAGATCCCTCAACTCACACGAGACTGACCTTCTACAATAATCTCTGACACATGAGATGAGGGTTACACTATCAATTTTCCATTAAGAGATGAACATTGTACTTAACAAGTTGTGGGTCTTTGTGTTAATTATCAGTGGCATGATCAGTCATTGGTGGTTACTTTAGTACTATGTCACTTTGGCAGAGTAATGAAAGTCAGATCTCCCCTCTGTTTTGTGACCTGTCTAGCCCCAGGTTCTTTTACCTGACAACATTGGATTTTATCTTGCAATGTGGGCCTTCAATTACAGAAGAAAGTGGTTGCTAACTTCAATGATATCCATGCCACAATTGTAGCTATTGGTATACATGTCCAGGCTTGTCTTGGTTGACGTTTTTGAGGTTCATAACTAAATAAAAATGATGTTTAATTTTCTCTGGTAACATGCATAAATATCAACTTCTAGCACTATGAAAGCTAACCAGTAAAGATGAAGATTCCAGATTAATACCAAGGTGATTTCTCTATGCTTGATGACCCCTTCATGCTATGCCTTCAGCAATAGGAACTTAAAACCATTAAAGAAAAACATGACCAACAAACAACTCAATCCTAAATATATACACACCACAGAGAGGCACTCAATTTCATAAAGATAAGTACTTGTATTGTAATATGTATTTTCAAAGCCATTACAGACAAGTAATTTTTACTACAGGCAGAGTAGTAAATGAGAACATATGTAAAATTAAAATTTCGAATTTTATCAACCAATAATATGAATAGAATGACATTTTGCACAGTATGCAAATGCCATTAAAACTTAAAAGTGAGAGCAAAATCACCCCTGTAGTTGAAAATGTGACTAATGAAAAGCTGTCATTTTATGGGGAGGAAGTTCCTGGAACCTTCAATTCTTAGCACTCTACCATCAGTGAACCTAAAAATGGTCACCAAATAATGGAAAAATTAAAAATTTTAAATGGTAACCTCTAATACGTTTTGGAGGAATGATTGTATAACTCACAAACTGGTATAAAGGACTAAGAACAAATATATCTAAAGAAAATTGAAAGAATATGTAGGAAATGCCAAGTGTACTAGTTATCAAGACCAGTTTAAATAACTACTATAAGTACAAAGGTAATAGAATAGCAGAGTGGAGAAAAATCAACACGCGTATAGCAAGGAAGCAGAGCATTATCACAAAACTATGGCATTGTATCCCAAGGGAGGAGTGGAGAGCTATGTAAAAGTAGGAATAATTACGTGGGTGAAAACAAACTAAATAATATTCTTGCAATGTGTTCTTATTTATTGACTTGCTTTTGAGACAGGATCTTACTGTATGACTCTGCCTAACCTGGAACTCATTATGTAGACCAGCCTGGCCTCAACCTCACAGAGGCATGCCCGTCTCTACCTGCTGAGTAGCCTGCATGAATACAGATAGGAAATACTGGACCTTTATCTTACAAAATATATGTATTAAAAGAAATTAGAGACATAAAAATAGAATTTAATGTTACTATAGTTTAGTAGGTTTTTTCACTTTATATTTTGAAAATATATTCTAAATTAAATACAATTATACCACTTTGCCATTCTTTTTTCTCTTCAACCACTTCAAGATTCTACTCATTTTCAATCTGATGGACTTCTCAAAAAATGATTTGTGTTAAACAAGATAAATATGTACACCTGAATGTACAGATGGATCAATGGATGGATGGATGGATGGGTAGGTGTATATGGGCTTTAAATCCAAGAAGAAGGTGGTTGCTTTCAATGATGATATTCACGCCACTATTGTACCACTAGGGATATTTTGCTAGGCTTGTCATGGTTGTGATCTGCATCCTGTGATGAGTAACAAGATTACCTTGTGCATAAGTCTCCCTTTACTGAATTCTTAATTGCTAATCCATAATTGTCTATTTCTTTTGGGGCAGAGATATCTGTATAACAGGACAATTCTTCAATTATTTAGCCAATCTTTAAAAATCAAGAAAACTTATTGTTTTTAGCATTCTTTTGCTACATTTATAAAACTATCTTTTGCACAGATTGGCTTGAGAGACGTTGGACTGATGTCTTCAGTGACAGAGATTTGTGTGCCACATGCTGAAATGATTATGACATGAAATGACAGTGCAAAGTGAAAACAGGCTGAATCATGTTCATTCTTGCTATGTGGTGGTTCGATTTTTTTTTTTTTGAGACAAGATCTCACTGTGTAACTCCATCTGCTGTGTTACACACATCTGGCTGGCCTTAAGCTCACAGAGACACTCCTCTCTATAACACCCTAGTGTTGGGATTGAAGGCATGCACCACCACACCTGACTTTTTCATATGGTCTTGACCCTCTGATCTCTGATTAGGTCATTCTCAAACCTCTGTGACTTCACCAAACTCCTACTCTACATAGTGCCTCACATCCACAGAGCATCTAAAGTCTGCAAAGAGAAACTTGAATAGCCAAAGTATCTTATGGCTCCAACCGCATCTTCTGTGCTTTTCCTTAACCTGCTATTGATACAGCAGTCTTCCAATAGCTCCAGTATTAGTCTTCAACCATTTCCTATGTGGCCCAAGTCAGGAGACATAAGGATCCTAGTAATCTAAATCTTATTTTTAGGAGAGCTCTGACCTAGAATCCACACTTGATGTTCCATACTGCCACCTCCTGCCACTCACTGCCACAAAAAACAAAGAATACAGAAGCTGCTAAGGACCAGATTTTCAAAAGCAACATGTATTCTCATGATTCCCAGGTAGCTGAATGGTGGCAGCCACTAGCCATGGCATCAATCACTCTGCTTCCAGATAAGGTAGCCTTCCATAACACCACTCACTGCCTAGTGCCATTCGGTCCATGTCATATGATTATAGTAGTCCAAAAATATCATTCTAGAAACCATCTACTAGTCCACATAGAAAACACAGTCAGACCCTGAAGCATCCAGAAGCTCAGAGTTCTTACACATATTAAGAGCATTGTGGCCCTCCTTACATAGGTCCTACATAATAGGTCCACATATAGTATACATATATACATAGGTCCACAATTAATGCAGAAATGCTAAGGCAATTTTTACGTCTGTATTCCAGAAGACAGCCAATAAAATATTGCTGTATATTTATTTGAATTTGGGTTTGCACATTATAGTGACATCATACTCTGAAAGACCACGACATGCAACAAAGAATAAATAAATACATCAGCAAGTCCTTAAAAAAAGGTGATTTCAATTAAGTTTGTCCTTGTACATTCTTGTACTTGTGGTACTAGTTAGCTGACAAGTTCTTTTTCTACCATCTCTTATGATCCTTAACATTAAGGAGAGCTGGTGGGGGAGTGACCTATCTTTTTGTAATCAGATGTTGAGTAATTGATGGGAATGTAGACTCCGAGTGAACCACCCGTAAGTCTGTTAGGTGAGAATGCCCATGCCTGAACTTGTACCTGCAGCAGAATAACCTTTGTACACTATAAGGTTACACTTTTTGTCATTCAACTCAATTTAATCAAAAGCTGACTGGACTGTAGCCAGGCAGGATGTATAGGAGCAGCAACCAAACTAAGGATGCTGGAATGAAGAATGGAGGAGTCAGTGAGGATGCCAGCAGACACAGAGGAAGCAGAAAATAAAAAAAAACTGAGGTAATAAGCCAAGAGCCATGAGGAAGATATTGATACGAAATATGGGTTAATTTTATTGTATGCGTTAGCTAGTCACATACCTGACCTATTGGCTGAGTAATTACAATTAATATTAAGTATCTGAGTGACTGTTTTGGATGTGCTGCTGGGACAGAAAAAATCTGCCTACAGGTCCATGTTAAGACTTGTCAGTATAACTAGTGAGTAAAGCTGAATTTCCTCATGACTATGGGAATGCCCTACTTAGAAACTCAATGTATGTGAGTAATAGTGGGACGAGTCCTCACTGATTAATCAGGGAGATCTCTCAAAGATACCCAAACAGATGGTGCAGAGAGGAGTATTTAACCAGTGTCAGTTTTCCAAATATTTTGCAATTCTTAAATTTCTGAACGCTTACACTATCCTTTTAGTTTATGAGAGATTCACTCATTTATCTTTTTACTTAAAACTGACAGGCCCTATTTCCTACCTTGCTGAAGACTTTGAATCTGGATATCACTGTGTTGTAGTGGGGTTTCTCGGTCCCGGGCGGCCGGAGACCTAGACCCACAGACCCGCCGCCCGAGACCGCCTAGGAACCCACCGCCGCCCGGGTCTCCAGAAATAACTCAGACGCTTCTATTTACTTTATGCTGTTTGGCCTATGGCTCAGGCACATTGCTAGCTAGCTCTTACATCTTAAATCAACCCATTTCTATTAATCTGCGGGCCACGTGGTGGCCCGTAGCTCACCCGTGCTCCTTACATGTCGGCGGCTTCAGCTCGGTCTGCCTGACTCCACCCTGCTTCTCCCACCTAAGCTCTGACTCTCCTCCCACTTCCTCTATGGTGCCCGCCATGACCCATAACAGCTACTTTATTTAAAGATACAGCACACACAAATGCATTCCCACATTTCCCCCTTTCTCTCTAATCAAAAAGGAAGGTTTCAATTTTATCATAGCAAAATTACATATAACAAAATAGCTATCAGGCAAGAATTACAGTTATAATATCTAGTCTATTTGTATTTAGTAAAATTAAAGAAAATACTCTATCATCTACCTTATCTTTATGAATCTAAAGTTTTATATCTAATATATCTTTTAAATGACTAAGAAAAACTGTACATATAACTATCTAATCTTCAACTACATCAAAGACCACAGAAGGATATAATATTTACCCAAGTAAACCAGAAGTGCAAACGACTTCTAAAATCTAGAAAGGACAGAGATGACACCTATCTGCCTGGACAGTCACCCAAAGTTCCTTTATAAAGTTGGGGCATTCATCTTCAGCCTACAGGCCCAAAGTCTCTTTTTATTTCAGTGAAGCAGGAAATCTGCTCTGCCCATTCTGGCACAGTTCATCCGTTGCTTCTCCTTGAGTCCTGAAGAATGTCTGACAGTTTTCTCTGTAAAGCAGGAACCTGAATGACCATCTAGGCTTGTTCTGCCAAAGTTCAGAGGTCATCTTTTTATGGAACCTGTATGTCCAGTTTAAACAGCATACTGTCAAGCAGTCAATATAAAAACAGTTTCTTCTCTAGTGGCTTACCATTACCACAAATAGATGAGACTCTATATGGAGTTCCTTCAATGCCCACCTTCCTGTTGAAGTAAATTAGTGCTGCCAGGAACAGACCTGTCTCACTGTCCAGAAAAGTCTAAGCTCTTAAAACATTTTAAATGCCATATTCTGTAGGTCTTAGAAGTATTTGAAGATTATCTATTTAATTGAAATATATCTTTGTATACCTAAAAATCTTAACTAACCTAACTATAAGTTTGATTATCAAAAGTGACTATTAACCTTTATTTCTTAATTATACACTATAATTTTAAAACAGTTACATGAACATCATATCTTAAACAAGAATAGAAAAACACATACAGCATAATAAAATTGACTTTAAATTTGTATCAATAAACCAAAATCTATACCAATGTAAAGCAGTTTGAGATTAACAGCTGATTACCTGTAAATTTAATAATCTAATTTTTTTTAAAAAAGCATTTATATACCATATCCCCCGTTTCTTCTTAGAAAGAGATTGACTATGACCATTAACCATTTATAATGAAAACAAACATTTAGAAACAATATTTGGGGAATTTGGGCGAAGTTATCCATTACTACTTCTTGCTGATTAAGGGGCGTTGAAAATCTCATGGATTGTTGAGACTGGATCATAATCTGTAGCCATGAAGCTGATTTGGCCATCTCTTCTCATCAGAGGTTTTTTCAGGGGGTCTTGGTTGATGAAACCATATTTGCCTGGAAGCAATCCACAGGTTCTCATCTGTGGAAACAGAAACAGAACTCTTCCAAAGCAATAAATCTTTAGACACAAATTTCAAAATCAAAATACCTTTAAAATATACATTTTTGTTTAACTTAGTAGCCTTTGCAATCCATTGTCTTTTTGCAGTTAGCTCATTAACAGTTAAAAAATTAAAAGAAAACACAATAACAACCAAAATCCAGATTTTGTGTCTATTTTCCATCTTTACGTGGCTTATTATATTTTTATTACTTTATTTCTCGCTTTAAAAACTTTTTCTAACCTCTTTATTTTTTCTCTGAAGCCTATGTACCTTTTACAAACATTGTAACCCGTTTACAGGTTTTCTTTTTATCTGAATCTGTTTTATTGTGAATCCTTAATCATCTTCCAACCTTAAGAGCTTTTAAAATACATTCACCAAAAAGAAGCACAGTTTTTGCAAATTAGGCTGAATCACTAAGTTTTCTTAAACGGACCGTAAACAGAGCACACCCAAGAAAATGCTGCCACGAAGAAAATTTGTTTCTCTTTTGTTCAAAATAAGCAGAAATCTAAAATCAATCACGTTACTGAGTCTTTTGTTAGTTTTCAGGAACCCGCCTGATTGCAGCTCACACTGCGTGCCGCCAGCCCGCCGCTGGCGCCATTTTGAATGTGACCGGGACCATGCTTTGTTTGTACAAAGACCCGCTCCACACACACAATTTGGAAGCTGCCCTGGCTCAATTTATGTGATCTAGAACCCTTTGTAATCTTTCTCAGGCTCTAAGTGGATAATCGGCCCACGTTGGATGCGCCATCTGTTGTAGTGGGGTTTCTCGGTCCCGGGCGGCCGGAGACCTAGACCCACAGACCCGCCGCCCGAGACCGCCTAGGAACCCACCGCCGCCCGGGTCTCCAGAAATAACTCAGACGCTTCTGTTTACTTTATGCTGTTTGGCCTATGGCTCAGGCACATTGCTAGCTAGCTCTTACATCTTAAATCAACCCATTTCTATTAATCTGCGGGCCACGTGGCGGCCCGTAGCTCACCCATGCTCCTTACATGTCGGCGGCTTCAGCTCGGTCTGCCTGACTCCACCCTGCTTCTCCCACCTAAGCTCTGACTCTCCTCCCACTTCCTCTATGGTGCCTGCCATGACCCATAACAGCTACTTTATTTAAAGATACAGCACACACAAATGCATTCCCACATCACTGAAGAAAGTTCCAGCATGGTGAGTCCTGCTCCTGTTCTATAGAGCAGGTATCTCTGGGAACCCACAGAACATAAGGTTCAATGTTGGTTCTTCTAAGTGGGGTAGCAGAAGGAGGGCTGACTGCAGGCATCTTCACAGCAGTAAACTCTTCAGTCAAAAAGACGATGGGCATTTTTATTACTATATCATTGAGACCTGAGCAAAGAAAATTTTATTTTGACTCTTGCAGCTTGAAAAAATAATTTTTATAATTATAAATCTAAACACATAGGAAAGTAGAAGCCTGGTTATTTTGTCTGAAGAATGTGTAGGTAACCTGTTGGTTGAGGTGACTGGCTGAAAGGAAAGGAAGTGACAGGAATGGATGTCCATGAAGTGACAATAAGTGAACAAGCTTAATGGATTTTAGACTGTGTCATCTAGTATTATTGCCATGCTTAACAACATGAGAGCTTATGAACACTGCAGTAGAAATTTCTCAGATTCACAAACACATGTCGTCTTAATAATTGATGTGCATATTTAACATCCCCCATAAATATCTTCTACATTAGTTTTAAAAGCGGGTTTTTTTTTCCCTGATAGATTTTCCTTCATCTTAAAAATATATTGTTTTGATTGATTTGCATGTTTTGTCTATTTTTTCTGGTATTAAAATGTAGGAGACAAACGGGAGATTTCAACAGAAATTCATTTCAATTGATAATTTTAGCATATTTTAAAGTCTCTTGGTCACTCTGGCACAGAATTTCAGTATTTTTGATCTGAATATTTTAAATAAGTTTATCAAGTAAGATGAAAAGCACCTCTAAATATTTTTTGATGTTTTCCTCTTGTTCTTGTAGTAAGTGCAAAATATTGCTAAATATGCCATGAAATTGGATGGGCAATTTTTTTTCAAATTCACAGAAAATGTGTACTCTCTCTTTCATACACACACACCCCCACACACAAGATGTATACTACATATGTACATAAATAAATGGAACATTTATGGAAGAAAACAAAGTTCACGACACTACTTTTAGAACCTTGAAGGACAAAGCTATAAGAAAATATGATGCAAAATTATTGTCATATAAATTTATTATTGAAGCTCCTAGCATTTCTAGGAAGTGGAAACATACTGTTTTGTTATTTAATAGTGGTTTTTATATTAAGTTATTTAAACACACACATATGTAATTATTTAACTTAGTGCACAGCAATGCGTTTTTAATTTTCCTCCACTGGAAAATGTTTTCTTAAAACATTTAGGGGAATGTTTTAAATACATTTTGACAGTTATCATTTGGCTGACTGGCTTAGTCATTAACAAGCTATTACTGAACATTTTTCTTAATTCTTTTGCTCTCATTTCACTTTAATATATCCCTTACAGCTAAGACAAAAATATTAGTTATTCATATGTCATCTTTTATTTTTCACTCAACCATGCTGCAACATTTTTCTTTAGTTTTCTCTGTGATCAGGGCTTTACATTTTTTTGGTAAGTAAATATTTTAATTAATTCATTAAAAATTTAATACATGTATTTTATACTTACATACTTTTTGAAAATTTTATTCATTATTTCTACCCAATGACTTCCCTTTCTATCCCTCACACTCCCCCAAAATTCATCACTTATTTTATTATTAATATTATATATTATAATATAGTATATATTTATGTGTATGCATGTATATGTGTGTTGTTTATACTTGAATATGATTAGAGCTGACAACTTGGAATCTGATAACCTGTTAGAGGGCTTGGCTCAATCCTGGAGAAGATTGATTCTACCTTTCTTCTATTTGAAGTTTTTGTTTCTGGGTTTTGGTTTTGTATGTATGTATGTATGTATGTATGTATGTATGTATGTATGTATGTATGTATGAATGTATTTATTTATTTATTTATTTATTCATTCATTCATTCATTTATTTATTTATTGAGGCAGTGTTTCTTTCCGCAATGTTCCTGGCTGTCTGAAACTTGCTTTGTAGATTAGATTAGCCTCAAACTCAGAGACCAGGTTGCCTCCCAAATTCTGGGATTAAAGGTGTGAGCCATCACTGCCTGGCTCAAGTCTCTCCTTTTAAATAACATTTAATGCTTGTGCCTCTTCATTTGGGTATAAGGTATGTGAGACTTCCTCCACCTTTATTGGCACGTGAACTCGTGTCGCCATTATGAATGTTTATTATTTAGTCAGCCATATTATAAAATTTTTATGATGTGCATCTGAGCCACATATAAAAGGTACTATCTAGCAATAAACAACAAGGTCACCTGGTTCTTACATTCTTCCACTGTGTTCCCTGAGCCTGGGCACAGGGTTTGTATTAAAGATGTATCAATAGGGATGAGCGCTCAATAATGTTGACCTCTTAAATTTTTAACAGTTATGGATTTAAGTAAAATTCTCACATGCTTCAAAAGTACCTTCTTTGAATAAGGGTGAGAGCTACACTTGCCTATATGTATAAGAATAGGTATTTAGAATTAAATTAAGTGAGTGGCAATTATACTGTTCTAGGAAATGACAGTGGTTATTCTTCTTCATCTGGGTACCATGACATCTACAGCTAGTAGCTTTCTAGGTGTTCAATTCTGAATATTATTTTCCTCCTACTGAGTGGGCCTTAAGCTCAATTGGACAATTGTTGGTTACCTATAAAACACAAGTCCCCACCATTGCCCCATTAGGGATGCTTTTCTGTGCCAGGCATTGCTGTTGTTCTTACACTTTATAACTGGGATGGAGTATCTCTTTTCTCCTCTGGTAGTTTCCATACCACCCCCAGATACATAAAAAGGTCCTGGATTCACATGTATAGATTCCTTCACAAAAACACAAATATGAAGACCCAGGAGAATATGACTTTTCAGGAACACAGCAATTCCATTGGGACAAGTCCCCCAAAAGCAATTTAGATGAAGCATGAGGCAAGGACTTTAAAATAGCAATTTTACAAATGTTAGAGGATATGATTAAAACTCTTTCTGTAAAGACTGAAAATACACACAGGTGAACAAAATAATGAAAACAATTCAAGACTTGAAAGCAGAATTTAACAAAGCTATAGAATCAATAAGAAAAATACAAACTTAAAGCAAGAAATGAAAAAAAAAACTCAGCATGTGAAATAAAAACCTCAGATGTAAGTGTCACCAACAGATTAAAAGAGGTGCAAAAGAGGATTTTTAGATCTTGAAGACAGAAAAGAAAAAAAAATGAGTAGCTGATCTTAGTCAAAGAAAATGGTAAATACAAAACCAAACAAAATTTACAGTTGTACATGACAAAGTTCTTTGAAGTTATCAGATGGGCATTGTGTTCTCTGAGTTTATCCTAGTTACAGAGCAGTGTAGTGTGTGTGTATGTGCGTCCCTGTATGTGTGTGGGGGGTGTCTCTGTACATGTGTCTGTGTATGTGTCTGCGTGTGTCTGTGTGTGTGTTTCTGTGGGTGTCTCTGTGTGTGTTTGTGTGTATGTGTGTTTATGTCTCTGTGTGTGTGTTTGTCTGTGTGTGTGTCTGCGTGTGTCTGTGTGTCTGTCTGCGTGTACCTGTGTGTGTGTTTCTATGGGTGTCTCTGTGTGTTTGTGTGTATGTGTGTGTGGGGGGGTGTCTCTGTACGTGTGTCTGCGTATGTCTGTGTGTGTGTCTGTGTGTGTTTCTGTGAGTGTCTCTGTGTGTGTTTGTGTGTCTGTGTGTGTGTGTTTGTGTGTGTGTGTGTGTTTGTGTCTCTGTGTGTGTTTCTGTGTCTCTGTGTGTGTTTGTGTGTATGTGTGTGTGTGTCTCTGTGTGTGTGTGTGTGTGTGTGTGTGTGTGTGTGTGTAGGCCATAAAGGTAGAAAAGAGAATGTAAGCAGGAACTTATAAACCTTAGGAGAGGCAAGAAATGGTAATGGTAGGGGACTTCATGTGACAAGAAAGTAGAACTGGGGACAACCTTGTTTAGGAGAAAACCTGCACGAATTTGTGGGAAGAAAGGCATAAAGACTTCAGAGAGGAGACTGATGAGAGCAGAAATTTAAAACATATTTATTGACTGGGTTCACAATCAATCTTAGGATAGCTTAAGGCAGATGGTAAAGATTTCTGTGGACGCGCTGTCTTTACAGGGAAAATTAGAGAACAAAGATCTTACGTGAGTAGAACTGAAGAGAAAACGTTCCAGATAACCCTCCAGATTAATATAAATTCACCTTCCAGTTCACATCCTGCTGAGGGTCAACTTCAGACCCCTCCCAGACCCTCCTCAGGACTTGATGAGAGTCGGCCTACTACCTCTTCTGGCCTTGCTGTGAGTCAGTGTCAGACTCTTTCCTGGAACCTACCGAACTCTCCCAACTATTACTCATCAAATGTTATGATTTACTGCTTCTTCTATGGCAATCTATATAATATAATTCCAATGCTCATAACCATGAAAGAACTCCTTTAACCTCAGAAAAATTTATCTATTTGATGTGTTTATTCATTCATTGGGTGTATATTTAGGGACACTGACGCAATTTACATAAGTCTACTTGACCTATTGCATTGCGTCATTACATAAGAACACTGTATTTGTCCTTTCAGAGCAGCAGAATTTGGAACATGAGGTCCTTAGGTAATCTAGTTATTTATGCTTATAAATAAAAATAGTAATGGTAATTATAAACATGCATAAGTCTGAAAAAACACAATTTGATGATAATTACTTTGCTTTGAGTGGCACCAGCTTTGTAAAGCAATTTTCTAAGAGACTTTGTATCTACAAAACTGGTACCCGGATTGATAATAAACACACAAAGCTACCAGAAGTTATAAACACCACAGGTATATTGAAATAATTTTATGGCAACTTACCTTTACTTTTAGGATAAAATTTAGAATATTTAATGTGTTTTATACTTCTTAAAAATTTATGAAAAGCATATTGAAGACAATAGATATAAGTGCTTCTCAATGGATAATTGTTTCTAGCATACACAAAATCTTATTTCAGAGAAGTTATGATCCTTAAGAAATTTTAACATAGATAACTGGGTTTTGTGCTTGATAGCCCAGCAAGCTACAAGTTCACAGGTACCTCCCAATTCTGACTGGCATCTAGCTTGGGGGGGGGGGGGGTTGCTATCATAACTTTTTTCAGCTCTGTGGAGTCTCCTATTTTAAATTGCTCTCCTGTAATTCAGATATAGTGCAAGAAAGTCATCTGTGGTGGTGCACAACTATAACCCTTACACTAAGGAGGCAAAGACAGGTGGGCCACTGTAGGTTCTAGAAAAACAGTCTACATTTCAAGTTCAAGACAAATCATGAAAACATGGTTCAAAAAGAAAGAAAAAGATAAAGAAAAAATAAAGAAGGAGAGAAAGAAAGAAAGAAAGCAAAAAGGGAGAAAGGAGAGAGGGACAGAGGGATGGAAGGAAGAAGATAGGGATATAAGGAGGGAGGAATGGAGGGAAGGGGGGAGGGAGGGAGGGAAGAAGGGAGGAATGGAGGGAGGGAGGGAAGAAGGGAGGAATGGAGGGAAGGAGGGATGGAGGGAGGGAAGAAGGGTGGGACAGAAGGAGGGAGGAATGAAGGGAAGGAGGGGGGAAGGAGGAAGGGAAGGAGGGAGGGAAGGAGGGGGGAAGGAGGGGGGAAGGAGGGACGGAAGGAGGGGGGAGGAGGGACGGAAGGAGGGGGGAGGAGGGAGGGAAGGAGGGAGGGAAGGAGGGAAGGAGGGGGGGAGGAGGGAGGGAAGGAGGGAGGAGGGAGGGAAAAGAACAGTGACTGGTTCTGTAAAGACAATTCGACTGACTGTCCCTTCCTTGCTCTTTTCCAGCTCCAGGATTCTCCTCCGTGCCTGTTATTCTGCATGTGAAAGGCTTCTGTTCCCAACTGTACAGTTTGGCAAAGCCCTTAGGGTGCTTCTAGTGACCACCTAGATATGCCTTTTGCAAAGCAATACTGGTATTACAGATAAGATTTTGTAATTCTAGTCTTTAAAATGTTGCTGTGGGATCATAAAGTAGCTCATGGGTAAAGCATCAGGTTGCAGAACAAGCTGCCTTGAGTTCCTTCCCAAACGCTGTAAGAAATACTAACACAATTTCCTTTTCTACTGTATATGATGGTACCCATTGGAATTATTGCCTAAATCTCTATTTCTTCCATTACCTAGGTAACCAGTAATTATTTAAATTTTAACCATTCTGTCTGGTGAAAAATTTTTTTAATCACCTGTCTTAATTGTAACTGATTGTCCTGTGCACACTCTATGTAGAATCCAAGAATGAATGTAGAATTTAGAGAATCTTCTGAGGAAGATGGTTACCAAAAAGAGTCCAAAAGAATGATCGTGCTGAATGCAACAGAAGAATTTATTTATGATACAACAGGGAAGAAAAAGATGTTCCACGCCACAGTGGCAACTGAGACTGAATTCTTCAGAGTGATGGTGTTTGACTTAACACTTCAAAAGATGTTTTTAAAAAAGAGGCCCATTGTTTTCAAAGATTATTTTGGCATCAATGGCTGTCTGATGATACACGCAAACTCTTGTGTGTCTGAGGCTGATGATGAATCAGAAATGGTAATTTCAGACACACTGAAGGAAAGATTCATCATGACTCCTAAAATTCATGATCTTCACTTACAAACAAAAGAAATGCTTGTGTACGGAGATTTTACAATATCTGAGGTAAAGCATTAGATTATTTTGTAAATTTTCTTCTTGAAACTCATGTTAAATCTTAACCTGGAAACTGGAAGTTTCAGTATATATATATTTATTATATATATATATGCAGTATTATATATTTATATTTATTTATATATATATATATTCCCCCTCAGGACAGCACCACGAAAATACTTTAAAGATTCTACATAACCTTCGGTACTTTCCTGGTAGTGACAATCTATCTATATTCCATTCTAGTCCAAGATATATTTCAGTTTACAGCACACTTCTGGTTTCCGTTTCTGTGATAGCTCCCTTGTCCATATTGTTGGCAACTCAATTGCGAATGAAGATTCAACCTCCTAGCCTAGACACTGCTTGAGACAATGAGAACAAGAAACCAAAGAGACAACTCTGCCCTAGAATGCAGCCATGATGGAGTGAGACCCAAATGACTGAGATTTTGACCCCGTGTTTTTAAGACTTTCTCATTCTTCTTCTTTACATTAAGATCTCGGTGAGGAAGTGACTTCTGTTTTACGTAACGAGACAAAGAGACTGGAGAAATACAGTTTAATTTCTGAATTTATAATTGAAGACAACAAAAGAAAGCAAGAGCTTTGAGGAATTCTGGATTCTTTCCCTCGAATACCCCACAAAAGAGCATGTTTAGCAGACCTAGCCATGTGTTTCTATTATTTCATATTCTTTAATAATACATGCATTCAACAGTTGTTTTTAATCAGTTTAAACGGTCTGTTTACCTACACTCCATTTAAATGACTATACAACTTATAAGTAAACTGAACATAAATCAAAGAGCATGGCTAGATAATGTGTATTTAACCTATGAGAGATTTAGAGCAGAGTGATTGGATGCACTGTTGATTAAAGTGGTCCACTGAGGGAGCTCCAATAGCCTTTCTTAGGCTCACAGGGAGCTACAACAGCTCTTCTTCTGGGGTCCCCTGAACGTATCTAGGAAACCTGCAAAGGTAACCAGTTGGGCTTCGCTGTTCTTGTTTCTTCCTTACATATTTTGTTGTGGCTTTTGTTCCCTCCCTCTTGCTCACTAAGCAAACTCGGCTCTTCTGATAAGTGAGCACCGGTACTTAGGAAGACACAGAGTTTTTGTAGAAAAAAAAAAAGTTTTAAGAGAAGAATTTGTCAACACAAATATCTTCAACTGACTGGCACCTGTCATTCTATTGTTTAAAATGTGTGCTTACTTAATTTTATTTATGTTTATTTATTTATTTTTTATTTAGAATGTGAGGAGAAGCACTCAGGCCATGGTGCTCCTATGGAGGTCAGAGGGCAATTTTGAGAGCGGTTGTTTTTTAAATCAAGCCTGGGATTGAACTCAGGTTCCCAGTCTTGACAGAAAGAAGCCTTATACATGCAATTCTAATCCTCATATACATGTTTTCTTTAACAGAAACAAGTTTCTGCTAACTGACACTGTTTTTTATTGATGTAATAGATTTTGACACATTTCTCAGAAGATAAATGTTAATTTCTTTTGCAGAAAAGAAAGGGGATTAATTGTACATGCTATGTAATTAAGGATGATACTGGTGAAATGGAACTGGTGGTATCGGATGCCTAACCAGTGTCAGCTATAAGATTGACGACACAGTTAGGCTTTTCAGGTTTGAATTGACCTCAGGTGTGAATCAGTGGTTTCTGAGAGCTACAAGATACAGTTACATGGAGGTATGTACTCTACAGCAACAGTTTTCTTCTTAACAATTATTTCAGTTAATACTCTACCAAAACTTGGATGTTGTTATTAAGTAGAAAACTCAACAGGTAGCAGAAAAATTCAAATGGGCATACACTTCATGTAGGACGCTTTAGTGCACTAAAATAAGCTAATAGAAACTGCCACTTAAAAATATCCAGGGACTGACCACTTATACTGTTATATAACATTATAACAACATATAAAAGTTATTAGATCTCTGTTGTTCTAAGGATCCTCAGTTTCCAGACTTTATCCCACAGGTGTACTAGCCATGTCTTTTGTGGTTTCTTCCCATTTTTTTTCCTGGGGAGACTTTCTACATATCTTACCTTAGCTACTTCAGCTCCCTTCTCCCACTCCATCAGGATACCTCCTACACTTCTGCCATGATCATGATTGGTACGAGTCAACAGCCACATTTTATGGTCTTATGCACAAGAGGAAAGCTGACTCCCAGGAAAGAAATCCCTTCAAAAAGGCAAGCAAGAGTGAGAAAAGAGAGGTGGCTCATAGAGACAAGACCGTGTGAGGAAGAGAGAAATATGTGACCAGCTGTATGGCAACTAATAGAACTTAACCATTTTCTCATTTGAGGTCGTCAAGATGTAGATGAGGAACGATGATGCAACTCTAATTCAACTATAGCAATGTTCAGAGTCTTCTTTATGAGAAACGGAAGCCACTGAAAATGGAGATAAGATTCAAGTACAGAAAAACATGCATAAATGCTAAAATACAATATGTACTCACGCTAGCTCTTAATTGGAGGAAATAATACTTTCTTTACTTTATTCTTTACAGACTGTTGTACCTTCTCCCTGGCATAGTTTGTAGTTTCACAAAATAAAATATAGTGTGTGTAAATCAATGTTTCCAGTAATTTATTTCTTCAACCTGTGAGTTTCTTTAAAACAAAGATTAGGTGGCCTGCTGTAGATCAGAGTGGAGGAAGATTTGTCTAGAGAAATATTCAAATTAATATTCTGAGTGTGATATTACTGTACAGACGTTATGTAGAAAGGAAAAAGCTATATCCTCTTTAGAAAGAAATCAAACTTAATGAAAGATAGATAGGGACTGAAATGTGACCTAGAATGTATCTGAAGGTTACAATTCCTGTTATTATCTTGTATTTGTACATTTCAGTACATTACACAGTTTTGTCATTTGAAATAAGAACTCCATGAAATGGAGATGTTTATACTATGATCTCCTATTTGTAATTATAAAGAATGCCACCTCCAATTTTGGGTAAAATAATAAAAGAAGAAAAATTGAGAATACAGAGAGAAAGTCTTAGAATAAAGAGAAGCAATAAAATAATAATAATAAACTACTCAGACTTTGCAGCAAATACTTTCTTAATGTATTACTTTTCCCACGCTGTGACAGAAGACAGATAAGCAATTGAAATGAAGTAGTTTTGATTTGCTTCACAGTCTAATGGCAGAAGAGTGTGAGGTGCCTGACTTCACTGTATCCAATGAATGCCTCAATTGCCCTAAGACCAAACCCTAAATCTCAGTCAACTGGCCTACAACCTAACAAGTTGAAGCAACTAACTAGCAGGAAACAGAGTTCCGAGCAGCACCCACTCAACAAAGGGGAGACAAGAGTTCCAACTGAGAAACAAAACAAAACCAAGTACCTAATTCACACCCTCTTAAAACAATTAATATTAATTAACAAAAAAAATTAGGTCTCCATCAAAAATTAGTACTCCCATAATAATATTCTTAAAGAAAATCAACTTATATTATGTATAAATCAATGATTTTGAAACAGAAAGAACAAAAATGGTTGAAAAATGTAATAGGATATGAATAGGTACCAGGATAAAGGAAACATACAAGAGAAATGAATAAAATATTAAAAAAACATTTTAAGACATGAATATTGAATTTAACAAGCAGATGGAATCTCTGAAGAAAAGCCAAAATTAATAAAACCTACAATGAAAAATATAGGAATTTAGACCCTAAAATTTGGAGAAAGGCATCATTTATAGGTTGAAGAGAGCATGTGAAGTCACAAAACAAGCTAGGGGAATTATATCACTTAGTACTCAGTCAAAGTAAATGTTAAATCTAAAAGAAAAGAAAAGAAGTTCCATAAGCTGTAAATAGAACCTATGGGATTCTGGGAAACTTAAAAAGACCGAATATAAATAAGGAACATAAAAGAAAAAGAAGATACCCAGGTCAAATACACCAAAAAAAATATTATCAAGTAAATCATAGAAGAATACTACCAAAATTTAGGGAAATTAATGTTTCTACCAAGGTTCAAGAGACATACAGAACACCATATAGACAGGATCAAAAAAGGAACTTCCCACATAATACTCAAAACACTGAATGTATAGAACAACAAAAAGGGAAGACAGAGAGGTCAGCTCACATGCAAAGGAAAATCCATCAGAAGAACAACCAACTTCCCAGTGGGAGATAAGAAAGTCAGTTGGACTTATACAGATGTGATAAAGGAATAAAGTACCACAAATACCAGCCAAGGTGGCTGTGTCCAGAAAATATGTCAGCTGTAACGGAGACAGAAATGGATATTGTTCATGATGAAACATTAAAGAAATTTTGACCACTGGACCACTTCTTCAGAGGAAGTGGAGAATAATGGATGCCTGATTGTCCCAAGACAGACCCCTAAGGCCCACTCATGTGGCCTGCAATCTGACATACTGAGGTACCTAACAGGAAGCAGAGATTCAAACATACACACATATACACAGAAGGAATATTTAAATCCAAAGAGATGGATAAACACGCCCAAGAAGATATGGGAATTGAATTCCATCTTTTGAGAACTCCATTCATTTCTATTCCTGATTTTCTAGGGGGCAATTTGTGTACTAAGTGATTAACATTTTCGTTCTTTGTCTATTCTAGATAGTACCTTCTGTCAGATGTATAACTAAAAATGATTAATATTTTTGCATCATGCAGAGAGTCTCTTCTCTCAAACGATGGTGTTATTTACTGGATATTTTATGGACTAGAAACCTTATGGTTTGGTTTTCACTGCACATCCAGTGCCTTTGACATTTAAAATGGCTTAAAAGTATTTTTCAGGTCTTCCCTTTAGAGGTTGTCAGAATATAAAGATTTTGGGACTCTTGAAGAGGTCCCTTGTGAATTTCTAAGTACCTATAACAGGAAATTTGGAATACCTGTCATCAGTTCCTGGGGATATAATGCAGGCAAATACACACACACACACACACACACACACACACACACACACACACACATACACACAAAAGATAGTTAATAATAATATCATCTTTAAGAAAGAAGTTAAATATATGACTGTTTAGTTTTTTATGAGCCCATTACTCACTTGTACCAACTGTATTTGATTCAAAAAGGCAAAAAACCATTCAACACTTTCTTCTGGACAAAGGCAAAAGAGCAGCATTGATGAAGTTAATTTACAAATATACTAGGAAGCGGATTCATAATTATAATAAACTTCATTCTCTACTTCATATAAGTCAGGCAGGCCAATGACTTATTTTACATGATATGTGAACTATAAGCAATTTCACAGTAAATCTTCCTCCATTTAGGAGGTACAGTTAGGTCTTGCTGATGCTGATGATGGCTGCCTCTTCCCAAATCACCTCTGCTTCTGCCGCTCTGACAACAGGAAAGGAAGAAGACATTGGATTGTTAACCTCATCTGACCCTGTATAGGGACTGTCTCTTCTAATGTTCCATGTGTGCTTCTGCTAAAGAAGGAAATGTTCGTGTTGAAACTTTTTTTTTCTTGCCTTGATGTTACAGGAAACAAAGGTGTACATTTCTGCTATCACTTTTCATTTCCAACAAGGATTTTATGGAGAGGAAATGCAGCTTTCCTATCCAATTACAAAAGGTCTAATAATGAAGATAGGTGTCTTAGCATTTCCCCATCCATAGCTTGTTACTTTCTGGGAAAGAGGACGTGAAGAGAGTACTGGATCACCACGTGAATCAAGACTGAGTGACTCAACCCTTATTTTTTGTATTATCTTTTTTTTCCTTAGCCTTTTATAACATTCTACACTTCAACCTCTAGAGAGACTTAATAATCTGTTTTCCCATTTTTACAAAACAAACTGATGCCTACTGATGTGGAAATGTCATTCTATATGCTGTGAATATCATTCTTTAAATAAAGGGACTATTTTTAAGCTTTGGAGAGCATCATAGTAGTAGGCAGGGAAATTGAGCATAGGTAGGAGGAGGAGGGCAGAGTCATAGAAGAGGCAATCCAGTACTCAAGAATCAAGATGTAAGGAAATAAAAGGTGAGCCACGAGCTATGTGACAGAGCAGATTAATGGAAATGGGTTGAATTAAGATGAAAGAGCTAGCTAGCAATATGGCTGTATTCCTGTGAAAGAATAAAATAAATAAAACTTCATCTTATGTCTATAAACTATCTCTAGGTTTGTGGTCTTGATAATGGTATCAGTGGGCATTAAATCTAACAAGAAAGCACTTAGCTATTCCCATGAAGTTCACGGTGGGTGTCTCTTCCTGAGTAGGTCAATACTATTGCTCGCAGAATTGTCAGGTATATCGAAGATTGATCCATAAATATCATGTTCTTCCTTTTCCAGCTCTTTGAAAACTAACAATAAGAAATAAAGCTTCTAGATACATGCCTGTTTGACTTTTTCATGTTCTATGGTAGAAGTATATGGTATGTTTGTCAATATGGATTTCATATTTATTTACAAAAACATCCACAAAATGTTACAATCCTAAGTTAATATTAACAAAACATGAAAGTAAATACTCAGTTTCATAAAAGAAACTATTTGTTTTAGGAAGAGATTTTTTAAAGATTTTTTTATTAGTCTGCATTTGCATACAAGAGGGGTATTATGTATACAACTTAGGTGTCCCCAGAGCTGGCATAATAAGTAGTTGTGAGCAACCTGAGGTTTGTGATAGGAATCAAAATCTAGTTTTCTGCTGTACTTTCCTCCATGGCCCCTTATAAATATCCTGACTATTCTGGTTATTCAAAATGAAACACACAAATCTTAATATTCCAAGCCAGTATTTACAAATCAGATGAAATATATAATTCTAGTGATTTCTGGGTTACCTCATTTCTTCTCATTTTTTAAGATTCATTTATTTATCTACAAATTCTATCATTTTATTTTTTAACATCTAAACAGTACTATATTGTGTAAATTACCCACAAGTTCATTATATATCCATCAATTGATGAGCACCTAGAATATATTTCCTGGATGGTATTATAAATATAGCAGAAGTAAACAAGGATGAGAAGGTATCTCTATAGTAGGATAGAGACTATTAGAGTTATACCCAGGAGTAGTATAACTGGACTCCTAACACTAAGTCTCACATCCCTGTAGTAGTAGGGTTCTCGGGTCCCAGGCGGCCAGGGGCCTGGACCCACAGACCTGCCACCTGAGACCCCTTAGCCGCCCGCCCGCTCAGACCCCCAGAAATGACTCAGATGTTTATATTAAGTTCATGCTGTTTGGCCTATGGCTCAGGCACATTGCTAGCTAGCTCTTACATCTTAAATCAACCCGTTTCTATTAATCTGTCTGCTATGTGGCCTGTGGCTCACCAGTGTTCCTTACATGTTTCTTCTTGGGCGGCTTCAGCTTGATCTGCCTCTGACTCCACCCTGCTTCTCCTACCTAAGCTCTGATTTCTCCTCCTACTTCTTCTATGGTGCCTGCCATGGCCCAAAACAGCTCTTTTATTTAAAGACTGAGATTCACCGCATACAGAAAGGCATTCCCACATCACTTTCCCCTTTCTGTCTAATCAAAAAGGAAGGTTTCAATTTTAACATAGCAAAATTACATATAACAAAATAGCTATCAAGCAAGAATTACAGTTACAATATCTAGTCTATTTGTATTTAGCAAAATTAAAGAAAATACTCTATCATCTACCTTATCTTTATGAGTCTAAAGTTTCATATCTAATACACCTTTTTAATGACTAAGAAAAACTGTACCTATAACTATCTAATCTTCAACTACATCAAAGACCACAGAAGGACATATTTACCCAAGTAAACCAGAAGTGCAAGCAACTTCTAAAATCTAGAAAGGACAGAGATGACACCTATCTGCCTGGACAGTCACCCAAAGTTCCTTTATAAAGTTGGGGCATCCATCTTCAGCCTACAGGCCCAGAGTCTCTTTTCATTTCAGTGAAGCAGGAAATCTGCTCTGCCCATTCTGGCACAGTTCATCAGTTGCTTCTACTCGAGTCCTGAAGAATGTCTGACAGTTTTCTCTGTAAAGCAGGAACCTGAATGACCATCTAGGCTTGTTCTGCCAAAGTTCAGAGGTCCTATGGAACATGCATGTCCAGTTTAAACAGCATACTGTTAAGCAGTCAATATAAGATCAGGTCCTTATCCAGTGGCTAACCATTGCCACAAAGAGAGTAGACTCCATATGGAGTTTCTTCGATGCCCATTTTTCTCTTGAAGAAGATTGGTGCAGCCAGGAGCAAATCTGTCTCACTGTCTAGAAAAGTCTGAGCTCTTAAAACATTTTAAATGCCATATTCTGTAGGTCTTAGAAGTATTTGAAGATTACCTACCTAATTGTAATATATTTTTGTATACCTAAAAATCTTAACTAACCTAACTATAAGTTTGATTATAAAAGGTGACTATTAACCTTCATTTCTTAATTATACATTACAATTTTAAATCGGTTACATGAACATCATACCTTAAACAATAATAGAAAAATACATACAGCATAACAAAATTGACCTTAAATTTGTATCAGTAAACCAAAATCTATACCAATGTAAAGCATTTTGAGATTAACAGCTGATTTCCTGAACTAAGTAAATTCAATAATCTAATTTTTTTTAAAAAAAAAAAAATCATTCATATACCATATCCCCTTTTTCTTCTTACAAAGAGATTGACTATGACCGTTAACCATTTATGATGAAAACAAACATTTAGAAACAATATTTGGGGGATTTGGGCATAGTTATCCATTACTACTTCCTGCTGATTAAGGGGCATTAAAAATCTCACGGATTGTTGAGACTGGTCATAATCTGTAGCCATGAAGCTGATCTGGCCATCTCTTCCCATCAGAGGTTTTCTTCAGGGGGTCTTGGTTGATGAAACCATATTTGCCTGGAAGCAATCCACAGGTTCTCATCTTCTGTGGAAACAAGCAGAACTCATCCAAAGCAATAAATTCTTAGACACAAATTCCAAAATCAAAATACCTTTAAAATATATATTCTTGTTTAACTTAGTAGCCTTTGCATTTGCAATCCATTGTCTTTCTGCAGTTAGCTCATTAACAGTTAAAAAATTAAAAGAAAACACAATAACAACGAAATACAGATTTTGTGTCTATTTTCCATCTTTACGTGGCTTATTATATTTTTATTACTCTATTTCTCCTTTTAAAGACTTTTTCTAACCTCTTTCTTTTCTCTCTGAAGCCTATGTACCTTTTACAAACATTGTAACCTGTTTACAGGTTTTTCTTTTTATCTGACTCTGTTTTATTGTGAATCCTTCATCATCTTCTAACCATAAGAGCTTTCAAAATACACTCTCTAAAAAGAAGCATAGTTTTTGCAAATTAGGCTGAATCACTAAGTTCTCTTAAAGGGACCGCATCTCTATTCGTGGCCAGTAAACAGAGCACACTCAAGAAAATGCTGTTACTAAGAAAATTTGTTTCCTTTTTGTTCAAAATAGACAGAAATCTAAAATAAATCACATGCTACTGAGTCTTCTGTGAGATTCCAGGAACCCACCTGATTGCAGCTTACACTGCCTGCTTCCAGTCGGCAGGTGCAATTTTGAATGTGGCAGGGCCGTCAACCTTTCTTTGTACAAAGACCTGCTTCGTATACACAATTTGGAAGCTGCCTTTGCTCAGTTTCTGCTAAAACCCCTTTTAAACTTTCTTAGGCATTAAGTGGATAATCGACCCACCTTGGATGCGCCATCTGTAGTAGTAGGGTTCTCGGGTCCCAGGCGGCCAGGGGCCTGGACCCACAGACCTGCCACCCGAGACCCCTTAGCCGCCCGCCCGCTCAGACCCCCAGAAATGACTCAGATGCTTATATTAACTTTATGCTGTTTGGCCTATGGCTCAGGCACATTGCTAGCTAGCTCTTACATCTTAAATCAACCCGTTTCTATTAATCTGTCTGCCACGTGGCCGTCACCTGTGTTCCTTACATTTTTCTTCTTGGGCGTCTTGCTGGATCTGCCTCTGACTCCACCCTGCTTCTCCTACCTAAGCTCTGATTTCTCCTCCTACTTCTTCTATGGTGCCTGTCATGGCCCAAAACAGCTCCTTTATTTAAAGACTGAGATTCACAGCATACAGAAAGGCATTCCTACATCACATCCCAAACAATACCAAGAAACACATTCTATCTGGAACCTCCAGTGGCCATTGCTAGCAGGATCTCAGAAGCATTCCTTCTACCAGGAAACAAAAGGATATACAAGGGGAATCCCAATGAAGGTCTAGTATCCATAGTTTAGCAGAAGCCAGAGGCCTTGAACCAGACCAATGACCCACTGCAATAAAAATTTGGCAAGTAGAGATAGTTGGGCTAAAGGGAATACTGTGTGACTCAGTGTGCCACACTGCAGGTTTCAAGACAAGATGTCCTTTTAATTTATATTTTGAGGGGGTTTCCAAGGGCAGAGGACAGACACAAACAGAAAGGAGATTAATAGGATGTGGATACATGAGGTCAGATCCACAAATAATCAATAAAAAGTTTTTAAAAAAGAAAACACAATAAAACTTTCAGGATATCTAAAATCCTGAATAATAAAAGAATATCAACTCTGGTCTTAAGTAGTACTAGAGAAAAATAGCCATAAAGTCAGCATGGTATTGGCATAAAAATAGACATGTTGAACAATGAAATAGAAATAAAGAGTGAGAAATAAGTCAGCACAGCTATGGACACCTGATTTTTTTTTTAAAGAGAAACCAGAAATATACTCTGGAAAAAAAGACAACAGATGTTGCTGGTCAAATTGAATGCCTTCTTGTAGATGAATGCAAACAAATTCAAATGCATAACCCCACACAAAACTCACCTCCAATTGAATCAAATAACTCAACACAAGGCTAAATTCACTGAATCTGGAAAACGAGAAAGCAGAAATATTCTTGAAGTTGTTGACACATGAAAAGACTTTTTGAGGAGGACATCATTAGCACAGGCACTAAAATAAAAAGTTATAATAGAACCTCATGAAATGACTAAGTTTCTGTATAGCAAAGGATGCTATCACTTGAACAAAGTAGGAGGCTACAGAATGAGAAAAGATTTTTACTAACTACATTTGAGAGAGAAAACTAATACTCAAAATATATAAATAACTAAAAAGAAGCCTGGATATCAAGAAAAAATAAACAAAAAGAATATGGTACAGATTTAAACAGAATTCTTAAAAGAAGAAATTCAAATAATTAAGAAGCACTTAAAAATGCTCAATATCCTTAGCCATCAGGAAAATGCAACCAAAATACCTGGAGATTTCATTTTACATCACCAAAATGGCCATAAATCAATAAAACAAATGACATCTCATGCTGACAAGGATGTGGAGTAACAGGAACATCTGTTGCTGTTGGGAGTGCAAACTTGTATAGCCTCTAAGGAAATCAGTGTGGTGGTTCCTCAGTAGGATGGGAATCAACCTATCTCAAGATCCAGCTATACTAATCCTGAGTATATAAAGGAAGGTTCATTCTACTACAGAGACAGTCGCTTAACCATGTTCATTGCTACTCTATTCATGATAGCCAGATATTGGAAGCAGCCTAGATGTCAATAAATAAGTGGAGAAAGAAAGTGTGGTGTGTTTACCCAGTGGCGTGTTACCCAACTGTTAAAAACTGAAATCATGAAATTCACAGGTAAATAGATGCAACTAGGGGGAAAATCATCCTGAGTGAGGTAACACAGACCCAAAAAGACAAGTATCAAATGTATTCACTTATATATGAATGACAGCTCTTAAGCCAATGATAAGAAAGCTGCAATCCATATAGACACAGAGGTTATTTAGGCAGTAAGAGACTAGGAGAGGATAGACTAATCTCCCTAGGAAGGCTGAATATAATAAATAATTATGGACAGACAAGGAGGGGGCCACTAGAATGGGAAGATCAAACATGGCAAAGGAAGAAAGAGGTGAGTAAGGAGGGGAATCGATGAAGGAACAGTGAAAACTAAAAACCATTTGAGGGGTGTAATAGAAACATTACAATAGAAGTTTTACTATATACATGTAGGAATGTAATCTAAATGAATCCCCAAATAATTGAGGAGACAGAGCCCCAACTGGCTATGACTCATTCCTGAGTGAAGATTCCAGTACTAGGAATGGGCTACATCTAATTGAGTTGCTGGCCAAAGAGGTTCCATAGCAACCACCAAAGGCCAGGTTATTGTCAAGGATATTGATGGCTCCCCACAAACTGACAGTAAGGTCTTATTGATGAAGAAAACACTTACACAATTCATTAAAGACAGAGAAATAGAGATTTGAGTGCCCTGATCTTTCACTTTACTGGACTAATAATATTCATGGTACTGGAAAATACTCTGCACACAATATCAAAGTAGAGAGTTAAATGTCAGCCCATGTATAATACACTCAGTTTACAAAACTGACCTGCCTGCAAGATACGCTGCTGAAGCACTGTTACAAAATTTGTGGAAGTTAGGAACAAAAATCTGATTTGAGTTAAGGTCAATTCTATGAGCTGGAACCATATCCAGTGCTGCTTGGCTGGCCAAGAACCAGAGACATGGAAGGTCAGCAACCTATGGGGAAACCAAATAGTGAAAGGGATGTAGCAAGTAAATGACTCCTAATCACATTCTGCTATATTCATAGATCATTTCCTTGCACAGCTATCATTAGAGCAGCTTTTCCTGTAGCAGATAGACACAAATACAGAGACCCACAGCCAGACAATATGCACTAGTGAGAGGCCTTGGAAAACTCAGCACCGAACAAGATGTCTCCATTAAGTTTCTTCCTTCTGGGCTTGGGGAACTGCACAGAAGTGAATAGAGTGTAAGAGCCAGAGGGGATGGATGGCAGAAAGCAAACAAGATCTTCTAGACACAAGACTGGTACACATATAAACAGTAGCAGCAGGAATAGGGCCTAGATGTTCAGCACCAGGTGGGATCATAGAGCATAAAGGAAAAGTGGATAAATGTCCCCACCCTTAACTCAGAGCTGCCTATATTGATAGACATTTGCAAATGATAATTCACTTTCTCCAAGGGAGACACAAACCATTCTTAAGAGTAAGTGCTCAGGGTCACCAGTAGATAGAGCATACAACAAACTCAACAGATCTTTGAATATTTTTGTCTCATATTTTTAAATCAGGATCTTTCTTTTTTTGGGAGGGGGGGCTTACGGGTCCTTTTGTATACATTATGAAGTTTGATCTGTTTTTTTTTTTTTAGGGGAATTCTGTATGAGAGAACACATGTGTCAATGCCTGTATGTGGTTGCTTTACATTATTTTCGACTTTTTTCTTGTTTGATTATTTTGTCATAGTCTGATTTGGTTACTTTTAATTTATTGTATTGTATTTAATTTCTAACTAGATACAGAAAGAGGAGATGGGCTTGAATGAATGGGGAGAAATTGAAGAAGAAATGGGGAGCGCTGTAATCAGAATATACTATATGAAACAAATTCATTTTTCCCTTTTCCCCATTCATAAAGTGTAGCAATGCAATTTCTTGGCCTGGGCAGCCAGAGACCCGACCCACAGACCTGCAGCCCCAGAACCCTTAGCATCCTACCACTTCTCAGACCCCAAAAATGATTCAGACACTTATATTAAGTTCATGCTGTTTGGCCTATGGCTTAGCGCCTTCATCTTAACTCAACCCCTTTCCATTAATCTGTCCTGCCTGTGGCTCACCTGTGCTCCTTCCATGTTTCTTTTGGGCTTCTGGCTTGATCTGATCTGACTCTGCCCTTCTCCTACCTATGCTCTGATTTCCCCTCCTACTTTTTCTATGGTGCCTGTCATGGGCCAAAAAGTTCCTTTATTTAAAGATTGATATTCACAGCATACAGAAAGACATTCCCACATTAATAGAATATTATAGTATAATCCAAAAATTGTCACATTAAAGTTAAATGAGACAAACCAACAGAAGGAGAAGGCTTAAGAATCACAGATTCACTCATTCATAAACACAGGAATTCTACAACACTGAACAGGAAGGCATACTATATTTGTAATACAGAGGACATGGTGCAGACCTGTGAAGAATCTGTGAATGCTGTAGTATGAAAACCTAATACAGTAGAAAATGTCTAAGACATATACACATATGAAAGTGATATAAATGAAATTCCTAAATAATGGGGGAGACAAGAGTCCCATCTGTCCTGTCACAAAAATAAAAACAAAAACAAAAACAAAAAAAACCCTTCCATTGCTGAGATTTGGTTACATCTACGTCTAATTGATTTGTTGGCCAAAGGGGCCCTATGAGATTCTCCAAACAATTCAGCCTGCTGTCACGATAATAAGCTTCTCTCCACAAACTGTCAAGGCCCAGTTGCTGAAAGCAACACCTACACAACTTAATGAGCATGAAGAAGTCATTCTGATGTCTACAAAGAGCCTTCACCCCTACATTTGGGCATCTGTGGTACAGTAAGGTACTCTGCATACTTCCAAAAGGGAAACAAAGGTACCAAAATGGCCACAAACCCTATGAACTGCAGTGGTGTCCTACCTACAATGCAATGGTGGGACCAAACTTGTGGGAGTGACCAACCAATATCTGATTTGAGTTAAGGCCTACTCCACAAACTGGAACCCATACCTGGCACTGCTTGGGTGAACAGAAACCAGAGATTAAATAGTCTAGGGACCTAGAATGCAACCAAATAAAACTGGGCACAAAACAAAATAAAGTTAGTGGCGGGGGGGGGGGCAATTTCAATAAAAGGACAAAAAAAAAAAAAAGAATTCAAAGTATCGTTATTTTCAGATGCGTGATACTCTTTAACACTCTTAAAACCTCACCAGAAATCTTTGGCAGCTGATGTCAGCAAATATAAGGATACAAAGGAAACATAAAAATCAGTAGATTTCCTACATGAAATGACAAACATATTAAGGTTAAAATTGAAAAGCACAATCATATTCAAAAAAGCCTAAAAATCACAATATCTTGGGATAAAAGTAACCAGGAAAAGGAAAGATTTGCACAAAGAAAACTTTAAAATAATAAAAGTATTTGAAGAAGATGTCAGAAAAAGAAGAGCTTTTCTGACTCATGGAATGTCAAGTAGAGAGGCAAGAGCTACGGAGCCCCAGCACCTGGAAAACATACATTCATGTTTTCTATCCAGGGAAACCAATGAACCTCTGCCACCTAATGGCATCACCATTAATTACTACCATTACTTGTAGTATGAGGTTTCTGGCCCGGACTTTTGGGCCTAACCTCAAGGTTTAGGACCCACAAACCTGCAGACCCGTAGTCCCCCAGTCCCGCAGTCCCACAGTCCCGCAGTCCCACAGTCCCACAGAGACACACAAATGCTTTTATTAATTTGAGGCTGATCGGCCTAAGGCCTGGCATACAACTTGTTAGCTCTTTACCCTTAAACTAACCCATGTTTCTTATCTTGTTCAGCCATGTGGCTGGGTACCTTTTCTTAGAGCAGCATAGTTGTCCTCTGCTTCTTCTGGCTTCTCTCTCGCATTCTGCTCTGTGCTTCCTGTTCTCAGAGTTCTATTAGTCTGGTAGCCTCGCCCATACTTCCTGCCTGCCTTTGGCCAATCAGCGCTTTTTATTAAACCAATGGGTGGGACATAATCTCCCACAATTACTATTGCTGCAATCCAGTTTGTTACTCTGTTTGTGGATTCCCTTGAAAGCTCCTAAGCTAGCCTCCACTTATTGGTGGTATCATTTATTCCATGCCTCAGCACAACAATAATACAGACACCATCTACTATCCTTAACAGGAAATATGAACCAGACTACTGTTGTTTTAGGCTCTGAAGATACAGAAGATCTGAACTTTTCATAAGTTTTCAAGGCTTCGGTATTGTCAATGCATATAGAAAGTTCAGTTCAATATTGTATAGATAGCCCATGATCTGTTGCGTTTTCCCACAGAGGATGCCTATGGGGGGTGGGGGTGGGGGTCATTATCTTAATCATTGAAAGAAGACAGCTTAGCTGAAATACAGAAAGCAGCTAATGCCATATTACCTTTTATTTGCTTGAATTTGAAGTTACCTGTTTCTCATAAAATTATACTTTGGAAAACCATGGCCTGGGGATCATCAATAAATTAATGAATGCTTCGGGAAATGCTTAAGGCAAAAGTGATTCCTCAGAGCAGAGATATTTCCCTATCCAGTAAATGTGCACCCGAGTACGAGTTTACCTCTGACTGCTTCTATCCTGAACAGGAAAGGACAGTGAGTTGTCTGAGTGACTCACTTCTACCCCTTAGTGATTTCAGCTTCATTAAAATGAGTGGAAGATTCCCAGTGCAAATCTGTTGGATATGAAGGCTCAGTGTTGGGCTTTGTGCCTAATTACATTTGTGAGAAATATAGCTGAATAAGGATAAACTATGTTTGTGTCACTTTTTCTCCCCCGTGGAAACTACATTAATAACAGGAAGTGAATTGTTTCTGGTTCAGAAGCTGGGGAAATCGAAAGCTGTGAACACTGCTGGGAGGGGCCCTGTTTCATCAGAACTCTCTCCAGGGAGACAGCACAGGGTAAGTAAGCTCTCAAGTTAGGAGCTTACTCTAACCAGTTTCCTTGTCTCCCCTGTTATTTTGTAAATTCTTCACATTCTCAGCATTTAATGAGATTTCAACACCCTGTCGTGTACTTTTTGAGAGTTTATCTTCCTATACAAAATAAACAAGCCCTATTTCCTGCCTTGCTGAGGATCCACAATCTAGACATTGCTGAGAAACTTCCAGAGAGGTAAGTAATGCCTCTGTAATCTAAGGAGTATATAGCTCTGTGAAGCCACAGGAACAAGAACTCAGGGGATCATTCGTGGTTCTTCTTGTGGAGGGTGGGGAAGCAAGGGTTCTTCCAGCTGCATTAAGAGCAGTGAAATACTGCATCTGGGCTCTAATGTTTTATTCAAGAAGGTGGTAGACATATTTGTTCCTCATCTCTGGGGCTTGAGGCAAGAAAAATGCATTTTGATTATTGCAGATTGTAAAACAAACTTTCTAAGTGTAAGTATGAATAAATAGAAATTAAAACGAAACTTTAGTTATCTTGGCTAGAGAGTGCATGGAAACCTGGTGGCTGTGTAGCATATGACTACTTATCACAAAGTAATATCAATTAAAATGCATCTAGACATAGAGATGAATTATCTTGTCATATTCTACTGTTACACAGCATGAAAGCCAGCAGACATGTGTGGTAAAAACTTTGTAAGATTCACAAACACAGTCATTCAAGTACATACTGTTTTAATATTTAATATTTAACACTTCCTTTTTCTTCCCTTCACACGAGACAGTAAAGTCAGTAATTAGTCACTGGGAGAAACTTTCTATCTTCGTGAAAGTTATTCTTTTTGCTTGGTTATGTTCACTTGCTTTTGTTCTTGGGTCCCAAGGTGTAGGGGAAAAGGAGATTCAAATAGAAATATACTTCTATTGTCTACTTTTAGAATATTTGAAAGGCTGTGTCCCTTGTGTAGTGCTCCATATGTGCTTGAACTTCATAATTTAAATCTGTTTGACAATTGTATCCATATTAGACCCATCTTGCTAAGTTTATCAATTATGTTGCTCAAACTGTCTAGATTTTTACAGATGTTTTTACCTTAGTCATTCAGTAATTGATACACTGTCATAATGACCACAAAACTATGGTTTCTCGTTATAATTATTTTCCTAAATCACAGATATGTGTGCCATCACAGACATTGAATATACATGATGCATGCGTGTGTGTGATATATGTACTTTTGTGAAAATATACTCTGTGATTTTACAGACTTGTGAAGAAATAAAATGATAACAGATAGCATGCACAAGATTTAGTAGTTCAACTTGTAGTTTAATCTATTATATTCTTATAGGATGAGTTATTATACTTTGGTAATTGATAAGAGTGTTTACCTTCAATTCTATTAAATCTCCACTAATGTAGATTAAAAGGAATTTTCTTTCGTTTCTAGTTAATTTTAGACTTTTCCACTGTTAAAGAATGCTTTATTAACAATCTAGGGGCTCATTTCTTAAATAACACTCGACAGATGTTCCCACTGGAATGGTTAGGTCCTCCTCGGTGGCCTGGTAATCAGCAGGGATTTTCTGCTTCTGTCATGTCTCAGGATGACTTTATCCCAAATCAGCAAACTGTATATCTTCTCTGTCTGACCTGTAACCAAGTTATATGCTTCCTCTTTCATGTCTTATTTAGTAAGGCCTTCAATTTTCCATTAAGGGATGTACATTGTATTTGACAAGTTGTGGATCTTTGTGTTAATTATCATTGGCATGATCAGTCATTGGTGGTTACTTTAGTACTATGTCACTTTGGCAGAGTAATGAAAGTCAGATCTCCCCTCTGTTTTGTGACCTGTCTAGCCCCAGGTTCTTGTACCTGACAACAGTAGATTTTATCTTGCAATGTGGGCCTTCAATTACAGAAGAAAGTGGTCGCTAACTTCAATGATATCCATGCCACAATTGTAACTATTGGCATACATGTCCAGGCTTGTCTTGGTTGACGTTTTTGAGATTCATAGCTAAATAAAAATGATGTTTAGTTTTCTCTGATAACATGCATAAATATCAACTTCTAGCACTATGAAAGCTAGCCAGTAAAGATGAGGATTCCAGATTAATACCAAGGTGATTTCTCTATGCTTGATGATTCCTTCATGCTATGCCTTCAGCAATAGGAACTTAAAACCATTAAAGAAAAACATGACCAACAAACAACACAATCCTGAATATATACACACCACAGAGAGGCACTCAATTTCATAAAGATAGGTACTTGTAGTGTAATATGTATTTTCAAAGCCATTACAGACAAGTAATTTTTACTACTGGCAGAGTAGTAAATGAGAAAATATGTAAAGTTAAAATTTTGAATTTTATCAATCAATAATATGAATAGAATGACATTTTGCACAATATGAAAATGCCATTAAAACTTTAAAGGTGAGAGCAAAATCACCCCTGTAGTTGAAAATGTGACTAATGAAAAGCTGTCATTTTATGGGGAGGAAGTGCCTGGACCCTTCAATTCTTAGCACTCTACCATTAGTGAACCTAAAAATGGTCCACAAATAATGGAAAAATTAAAAATTTTAAAAGGAAACCTCTAATATGTTTTGGAGGAATAATTGTATAACTCACAAACTGGTATAAAGGACTAGGAACAAATATATCTAAAGAAAATTGAAAGAATATGTAGGAAATGCCAAGTGTACTAGTTATCAAGACCAGTATAAGTGACAACTATAAGTACAATGATAATAGTATAGTAGAGTGGAGAAAAGTCAACAGGCGTATAGCAAGGAAGCAGAGCATTATCACAAAACTATGGCATTGTATCCCAAGGGAAGAGTGGAGAGCTATGGAAAAGTAGGAATAATTACGTGGGTGAAAACAAACTGAATAATATTCTTGTAATGTGTTCTTATTTACTGACTTGCTTTTGAGACAGGATCTCACTGTATGACTCTGCCTACCCTGGAACTCATTATGTAGACCAGCCTGGCCTCAACCTCACAGAGGCATGCCCGTCTCTATCTGCTGAGTAGCCTGCATGAATACAGATAGGAAATACTGGACCTTTATCTTACAAAATATATGTATTAAAGACTTAAAAATAGAAATTAGTGTTATTATAGTTTGATAGGTTTTTTCACTTTATATTTTAAAAATATATTTTAAATTAAATACAATTATACCACTTTGCCATTCTTTTTTCTCTACAACTACTTCAAGATTCTACTCATTTTTAATCTGATGGACGTCTCAGAAAATGATTTGTGTTAAACAAGATAAATATGTACACCTGAATGTAAAGATGGATCAATGGATGGATGGATGGATGGGTAGATCTATATGGGCTTTAAATCCAAGAAGAAGGTGGTTGGTTTCAATGATGATATTCACGCCACTATTGTACCACTAGGGATATTTTGCCAAGCTTGTCATGGTTGTGATCTGCATCCCGTGATGAGTAATAAGATTACCTTGTTTATAAGTCTCCCTTTACTGACTTCTAAGTTGTTAATCCATAATCATCTACTTCTTTTGGGGCAGAGATATCTGTATAACAGGACAATTCTTCAATTATTTAGCCAATCTTAAAAAATCAAGAAAATTTATTGATTTTAGCATTCTTTTGCTACATGTATAAAACTATCTTTTGCACAGATTGGCTTGAGGGACGTTGGACTGACGTCTTCAGTGACAGTGATTTGTGTGCCACATGCTGAAATGATTATGACATGAAATGACAGTGCAAAGTGAAAACAGGCTGAATCATGTTCATTCTTGCTATGTGGTGGTTTGATTTTTTTTTTTTTTGAGACAAGATCTCACAGTGTAACTCCATCTACTGGGTAATGTGTTACACATATCTGGCTGGCCTTGAGCTCACAGAGACGCTCCTGTCTATAACACCCTAGTGTTGGGATTGAAGGCATGCACCACCACACCTGACTTTTTCATATGGTCTTGACCCTCTGATCTCTGATTAGGTCATTCTCAAACCTCTGTGACTACACCAAACTCCTACTCTACATAACGCCTCACATCCACAGAGCATCTAAAGTCTACAAAGAGAAACTTGAATAGCCAAAGTATCTTATGGCTCCAACCGCATCTTCTGTGCTTTTCCTTAACCTGCTATTATCCAGCAGTCTTCCAATAGCTCCAGTATTAGTCTTCTACCATTTCCTATGTGGTCCAAGTCAGGAGACATAAGGATCCTAGTAATCTAAATCTTACACAAGTTCTAGGGGCTTTTTAGGAGAGCTCTGACCTAGAATCCACACTTGATGATGTTCCATACTGCCACCTCCTGCCACTCAGTGCCACAAAACACAAAGAATACAGAAGCTGCTAAGGACCAGATTTTCAAAAGCAGCATGTATTCTCATGATTCCCAGGTAGCTGAATGGTGGCAGCCACAAGCCATGGCATCAATCACTCTGCCTACAGAAAAGGTAGCCTTCCATAACACCACTCACTGCATAGTGCCATTCGGTCCATGTCATATGATTATAGTAGTCCAAAAATATCATTCTAGAAACCATCTACTAGTCCACATAGAAAACACAGTCAGACCATGATGCATCCAGAAACTCAGAGTTCTTACACATTTTAAGAGCATTGTGGCCCTCCTTACATAGGTGCTACATAATAGGTCCACATATAGTATACATATATACATAGGTCCACAATTAATGCAGAAATGCTAAGGCATTTTTTACGTCTGTATTCCAGGAGACAGCCAATACCATATTGCTGTATATTTATGTGAATTTGGGTTTGCACATTATAGTGACATCATACTCTGAAAGACCTCGACATGCAACAAAGAATAAATAAATAAATACATCAGAAAGTCCTTAAAAAAAGGTGATTTCAATTAAGTTTGTCCTTGTACATTCTTGTACTTGTGGTACTAGTTAGCTGACAAGCTCTTTTTCTACCATCTCTTATGATCCCTCACATTAAGGGGAGCTGTGGGGGAGTGACCTATCTTTTTGTAATCAGATGTTGAGTAATTGATGGGAATGTAGACACATGAGTGAACTACCCATAAGTCTGTTAGGTGAGAATGCCCGTGTTGAACTTGTACCTGCAGCAGAATAACCTTTGGACACTGTCAAGGTTACACTTTTTGTCATTCAACTCAATTTAATAAAAAGCTGACTGGACTGTAGCCAGGCAGGATGTATAGGAGCAGCAACAAAACTAAGGATGCTGGAATGAAGAATGGAGGAGTCAGTGAGGATGCCAGCAGACACAGAGGAAACAGAAAATGAAAAAAAACTGAGGTAATAAGCCACAAGCCATGAGGCAGAGAGGTTGATATGAAATATGGGTTAATTTTAATGTATGCGTTAGCTAGTCATATACCTGACCTATTGGCTGAGTAATTGCAATTAATATTAAGTATCTGAGTGACTGTTTTGGATGTGCTGCTGGGACAGAAAAATTCTGCCTACAAGTACATGTTAAGACTTGTCAGTATAACTAGTGAGTAAAGCTGAATTTCCTCATGACTATGGGAATGTCCTACTTAGGAACTCAATGTATGTGAGTAATAGTGGGGCGAGTCCTCACTGATTAATCAGGGAGATCACTCAAAGTTACCCAAACAGATGATGCAGAGAGGAGTATTTAACCAGCGTCAGTTTTCCAAATATTTTACAATTCTTAAATTTCTGAACACTACACTACCCTTTTAGTTTATGAGAGATTCACTCATTTATCTTCTTACTTAACACTGACAGGCCCTATTTCCTACCTTACTGAAGATTTTGAATCTGGACATCACTGAAGAAAGTTCCAGCATGGTGAGTCCTGCTCCTGTTCTATAGAGCAGGTATCTCTGGGAACCCACAGAACAAAAGGTTCAATGTTGGTTCTTCTAAGTGGGGTAGAGGAAGGAGGGCTGACTGCAGGCATCTTCACAGCAGTAAACTCTTCAGTCAAAAAGATGATGGGCATTTTTATTACTATATCATTGAGACCTGAGCAAAGAAAATTTTATTTTGACTCTTGCAGCTTGAAAAATAATTTTTCTAATTATAAATCTAAACACATAGGAAAGTAGAAGCCTGGTTATTTTGTCTGAAGAATGTATAGGTAACCTGTTGGTTGAGGTGACTGTCTGAAAGGAAAGGAAGTGACAGGAATGGATGTCCATGAAATGACAATAAGTGAACAAGCCTAATGGACTTTACACTGTGTCATCTAGTATTATTGCCATGCTTAACAACATGAGAGCTTATGAACACTGCAATAGAAAATTTCTCAGATTCACAAACACATGTCGTCTTAATAATTGATGTGCATTTTTAACATCCCCCATAAATATCTTCTACATTAGTTTTAAAAGCGGGTTTTTTTTCCCTGATAGATTTTCCTTCATCTTAAAAATATATTGTTTTGATTGCTTTGCTTGTTTTGTCTATTTTTTCTGGTATTAAAATGTAGGAGATAAAAGGGAGATTTCAACAGAAATTCATTTCTATTGACAATTTTAGCGTATTTTAAAGTCTCTTGGTCACTCTGGCACAGAATTTCAATATTTTTGATCTGAATATTTTAAATGATAAGTTTATCAAGTAAGATGAAAAGCATCCCTAAATATTTTTTGATGTTTTTCTCTTGTTCTTATAGTAAGTGCAAAATATTGCTAAATATGCCATGAAATTAGATGGGCAATTTTTTTTTCAAATTCACAGGAAATGTGTACTCTCTCTTTCATACACACACACACACACACACACACACAAACTCTCTCTCTCTGACAGACACACAAGATGTATACTACATACGTACATAAATAAATGGAACATTTATGGAAGAAAACAAAGTTCACGACACTACTTTTAGAACCTTGAAGGACAAAGCTATAAGAAAATATGAGGCAAAATTATTGTCATATAAATTTATTATTGAAGCTCCTAGCATTTCTAGGAAGTGGAAACATACTATGTGTGTTATTTAATAGTGGTTTTATATTAAGTTATTTAAACGCACACACATATATAATTATTTAACTTAGTGCACAGCAATGCGATTTTAATTTTCCTCCATTGGAAAATGTTTTCTTAAAACATTTAGGGGCATGTTTTAAATAAATTTTGACAGTTATCATTTGGCTGGCTGGCTTAGTCATGAACAAGCTATTTCTGAACATTTTTCTTAATTCTTTAGGTCTCATTTCACTTTAATATATCCCTTACAACTAAGATAAAAATATTAGTTATTCATATGTCATCTTTTATTTTTCATTCAACCATGTTACAACATTTTTCTTTAGTTTTCTCTGTGATCGGGGCTTTACATTTTTTTGGTAAGTAAATATTTTAATTAATTCATTAAAAATTTAATACATGTATTTTATACTTACATACTTTTTGAAAATTTTATTCATTATTTCTACCCACTGACTGCCCTTTCTATCCCTCATACTCCCCCAAAATTCATCACTTATTTTATTATTAATATTATATATTATAATATAGTATATATTTATGTGTATGCATGTATATGTGTGTTGTTTATACTTGAATATGATTAGAGCTGACAACTTGGAATCTGATAACCTGTTAGAGGGCTTGGCTCAATCCTGGAGAAGATTGATTCTATCTTTCTTCTATTTAAGGTTTTTGTTTCTGGTTTTTGGTTTTGTATGTATGTATGTATGTATGTATGTATGTATGTATGTATGTATGTATGTATTTATTTATTTATTTATTTTGAGGCAGTGTTTCCTTCTGCAATGTTCCTGGCTGTCTGAAACTCGCTTTGTAGTTTAGATTAGCCTCAAACTCTGAGACCTGCTTGCCTCCCAAATGCTAGGATTAAAGGTGTGAACCATCACTTCCTGGCTCAAGTCTCCCCTTTTAAATAACATTTAATGCTTGTGCCTCTTCATTTGGGTATAAGGTATGTGAGACTTTCTCCACCTTTATTGGCATGTGAACTGGTGTCGTCATTATGAATGTTTATTATTTAGCCAGCCACATTATAAAATTTTTATGATATGCATCTGAGCCACATATAAAAGATACTATCTAGCAATAAACAACAAGGTCACCTGGTTCTTACATTCTTCCACTGTGTTCCCTGAGCCTGGGCACAGGGTTTGTATTAAAGATGTATCAATAGGGATGAGCGCTCAATAATGTTGACCTCTTAATTTTTTATCAGTTATGTATTTAAGTAAAGCTCTCACATGCTTCAAAAGTACCTTCAAAAGTAAGGGTGAGAGCTAAACTTGCCTATAAGTATAAGGATAGGTATTTAGAATTGAATTAAGTGAGCGGCAATTATACTGTTCTAGGAAATGACAGTGGTTATTCTTCTTCATCTGGGTACCATGACATCTACAGCCAATAGCTTTCTAGGTGTTCAATTCTGAATATTATTTTCCTCCTACTGAGTGGGCCTTAAGTTCAATTGGGCAATTGTTGGTTACCTATAAAACACCAAGTCCCCACCATTGCCCCATTAGGGATGCTTTTCTGTGCCAGGCATTGCTGTTGTTCTTACACTTTATAACTGGGATGGAGTATCTCTTTTCTCTTTTGGTAGTTTCCATACCACCCCCAGATACATGGAAAGGTCCTCGATTCACATGTATAGATTCCTTCACAAAAACACAAATATGAAGACCCAGGAGAATATGACTTTTCAGGAACACAGCAATTCCATTGGGACAAGTCCCCCAAAAGCAATTTAGATGAAGCATGAGGCAAGGACTTTAAAATAGCAATTTTACAAATGTTAGAGGATCTGATTAAATCTCTTTCTGTAAAGACTGAAAATACACACAAGGTGAACAAAATAATGAAAACTATTCAAGACTTGAAAGCAGAATTTAACAAAGCTATAGAATCACTAAGAAAAATACAAACTTAAAGCAAGAAATGAAAAAAAAACTCAGCAAGTGAAATAAAAACCTCAGATGTAAGTGTCACCAACAGATTAAAAGAGGTGCAAAAGAGGATTTTTAGATCTTGAAGACAGAAAAGAAAAAAAATGAGTAGCTGATCTTAGTCAAAGAAAATGGTAAATACAAAACCAAACAAAATTTACAGTTGTACTTGACAAAGTTCTTTGAAGTTATCAGATGGGCATTGTGTTCTCTGAGTTTATCCTAGTTACAGAGCAGTGTAGTGTGTGTGTGTGTGTGTGTGTGTGTGTGTGTGTGTGTGTGTGTGTGTGTCTGCGTGTGTGTGTGTGTCTGTGTGTGTATGTATGTGTGTCTCTGTATGTGTGAGTGGGGTGTCTCTATACATGTGTCTGTGTGTGTGTCTCTGTGTGTGTGTGTGTATGTGTGTATGTGTTTGTGTGTATGTGTGTGGGTGTCTCTGTGTATGTGTGTGTGTTTGTGTCTCTGTGTGTGTTTGTGTGTATGTGTGTGTGTGTGTATGTGTGTGGGGTGTCTCTGTACGTGTGTCTGTGTGTGTGTCTCTGTGTGTGTGTGTGTGTTTCTGTGGGTGTCTCTGTGTGTGTGTGTATGTGTGTGTGTGTCTCTGTGTGTGTGTCTCTGTGTGTATGTGTGTGTGTAGGCCATAAAGGTAGAAAAGAGAACGTAAGCAGGAACTTATAAACCTTAGGAGAGGGAAGAAATGGTAATGGTAGGGGACTTCATGTGACAAGAAAGAAGAACTGGGGACAATCTTGTTTAGGAGAAAACCTGCAGGAATTTGTGGGAAGAAAGACATAAAGACTTCAGAGAGGAGACTGATGAGAGCAGAAATTTAAACACATTTATTGACTGGGCTCACAATCAGTCTTAGGGTAGCTTAAGGCAGATGGCAAAGATTTCTGTGGACGCGCTGTCCTTACAGGGAAAATTAGAGAACAAAGATCTTACGTGAGTAGAACTGAAGAGAAAACATTCCTGTATTCTCTGCGACTTTGAAAATAACTATCCAGATAAAAAGAAAACGATCTTTTTTTTCCCCTTTGTCAACAGAAGAAGTCAAGCAAAAGATCTCTTTCTACACCAAGAGACCCAGACCAACTATGCCAGATGATCTTCCAGATTAATATAAATTCACCTTCCAGTTCACATCCTGCTGACGGTCAACTTCAGACCCTTCCCAGACCCTCCTCAGGACTTGCTGAGAGTCGGCCTACTACCTCTTCTGGCCTTGCTGTGAGTCAGTGTCAGACTCTTTCCTGGAACCTCCTGAACTCTCCCAACTATTACTCATCAAATGTTATGATTTACTGCTTCTTCTATGGCAATCTACATAATATAATTCCAATGCTCATAACCATGAAAGAACTCCTTTAACCTCAGACAAATTTATCTATTTGATGTGTTTATTCATTCATTGGGTGTATATTTAGGGACACTGACGCAATTTACATAAGTCTACTTCACCTATTGCATTGCGTCATTACATAAGAACACTGTATTTGTCCTTTCAGAGCAGCATAATTTGGAACATGAGGTCCTTAGGTAATCTAGTCATTTATGCTCATAAATAAAAATAGTAATGGTAATTATAAACATGCATAAGTCTGAAAAAACACAATTTGATGATAATTACTTTGCTTTGAGTGGCACCAGCTTTGTAAAGCAATTTTCTAAGAGACTTTGAATCTACAAGACTGGTACCCTGATTGATAATAAACACACAAGGCTAACAGAAGTTATAAACACCACAGGTATATTGAAATAATTTTGTGCCAACTTACCTTTACTTTTAGGATAAAATTTAGAATATTTAATGTTTTTATACTTCTTACAAATTTATGAAAAGCATATTGAAGACAATAGATATAAGTGCTTCTCAATGGATAATTGTTTCTAGCATACATAAGATCTTATTTCAGAGAAGTTATGATCCTTAAAAAATTTTGACATAGATAACTGGGGTTTGTGCTTGATAGCCCAGCAAGCTACAAGTTCACAGGTACCTCCCAATTCTGACTGGCATCTAGTTTGGGGTGGGGGGGAGATTGCTGTCACAATTTTTTTAACTCTGTGGGGTCTCCCTCTATTTTAAATTGCTCTCCTGTCTCTGGACTCTCCCTTTTTCTCTTCCTCCTTCCATATCTCTCCCTATCTTCTTTCTATCAAACAAGTAAAACAGAGCAAGTTTTACTCATCTCAAATCTTACCATTCAGATAGTTTAAAAGGTTCTTCTCAATATTTTTCATATATATTTTGTAATTCGGACATTTTTGTAGAAAAATGCCTAGTGTAATATCTTACAATTGTTCTTTCTTTGTTACTTGCCTTTCCAATTTAATATGTCAGGAATATCTCTCCAAGTCCCTACGTGAAAAGAGATAGTGTGTTATGAATATAATGTTCAGTGGCTATGTCAGTATTTATGGTTCTTTCTTAAATAGTTCATTATGGATTTATTATCTACTACCACAAACTCAGTTCCCCTTCCAATGACTATCTTTAAAATGTGTGCATTAAGGATTATTTTGTTCTCTTTATAATGCCACTACTTTATTTCGTTTATATCCTATAACTTACTTGTTAATTTACATGTAGTCATTGCTACTAGTTTCCTTACACACCCATCACTGTCACTAATTGTATTGCTTTCTGATTTTTCTGTTATATTAATTGGTTGTACTAATGAGAAAGTCAGATCCAATTGAACTCTAATAAGTTATAGGTGACGACTAACTGTGACATGATAGATCAAGCTATCGACTTCCTTTTGGGTCTGTGGAGACACTGATGCTATCTCTGTACACTCAGATCTATGAGGTTCATAGTTTTTCATACTCTGTCTTACAGGTAGGCAATCTTCTTCTTATTGAAATACGCTGTGGAACCCAGGGAGTTCAGAGCACTGTGCAGGAAGAAATTAGATGCTTACCAATATCTCTTTGGATTTACAAATCCCTGCTGTTGGGGAAATGTTCTATCCATGTTGAAGCACATGAGTATAACTAAAGTAATTAACTCTACTTGAGCCTATTTAAAAGAGGTGGCTGTGGGATGTACCATGCTGTCTTTGATCATTTAATTATAGCAGATTGGTATCTTCTGAGGAAATATACTATTATTTGTACCCTCAGAATAACCCCAGATAATTGAGGGGTGTGCTTTATGATATTTGCTGTTCTCTATTTTTTAACAGTCTTTAATTTTCCTCTTTTATATGCTTCTGCCATAAGTGTAAAGAATACATTTGAATTGGTTATAATTTCACTTAGGTGCTTCACAGCACTGCTCTCAAAACCTTGTGCTGAAAATCTTCCTTCATGTTAGAAAGATTCCTTTGATTTTCAGTGAGAATGTTAGAAATTCTGTTGTTGGCACCACATTGTTTTAATTCATTAGCGTTTTGGCCGATGAAAGAATTCCTCTTTAGCTTATCCATAGTTCCAGAAATACATAACTGTTAGAACCAATGTGTTTATTGTGATTTATTTTATGTGAAGGTTAATTTATACTTTCCCATTAACTTGCATGTTTATATCCCTGTGCTTGTTCAATACAGAAACAAAAGACACCAACTCAAAATCAGAGCATTCGCAGATGCAGACGTGGTGCTGTTCTCCAAAAAGAAGCCATGACAGTGATGGTGCTCAGTGCAATAGATCCATTTGCATATGAGTCCTCTGAGCATGAAGCAAAGACAATGTTTCATGCTACAGTGGCCACTGAGAATGAATATTTTCATGTGACAGTTTTGGACATCAACCACAGAGAATACTTCATAACAGAGGAGTTCATTGTAATCTCCAATTTCATTAAGTACAAAGGAATCTTAGAGATAAATGAAGATTCATTTGTGTTTAAAACCGGTACTGACCAAAAGATTGAAGTTCCCGAAAGTATTAAATCTGTAGCAATGGAAAAACTCAAGATAGGTCATATTCGCAAATTTTTAGGCGGAACACTGGTTTATGGGTCGTTTACATTACATAAGGTAATGCCTGAAAATTTATCTTTTAATTTTTCTTCATTGTTAGAGGCATGTTTCCAGGGTCCCTGCAAGTTCCCTTTGGGGAGGCAGGGAGTAGGCATGAAGTCAACAACATAGATTCAGGGAGCAAGATTGAAAGCAACTAGCTCAATTTATTTTAAGAAGGGACAAGCCTCATGTCCCCTCAATCTAGCCAAGGGTAGGACCATGCTTTGCTGGCATCTACTACTGGTCCAGGTCATCTTGAATCGGAACTCTGCCTCTGTTGTCAAACCCCTCAAGCCGACCCCATGCTAGCTGATGAGGCAGCGCCCACTTATAAGGGGCCTTTCGCCCTCTGGCATGGCTTTTGAGGAAGAACTATAAGCACATATTTCAAGGCATTGATTGTAAACAATTTGAACAACCTTGGTAAAAATCAGCAAATGCTTTATAAGCTAGAAAACATTAAGACTCATTAGTTTATTTTTTAAAAGCTCCTTTATTTTGACCCATACTTTATAGCACACTCTTAAGATATTATGCTTATAAACACAATACGGTGAACTGTGACTCAATACACTATGAATTGGGGACATTGGCTTATTTGGACATGGTACTGGAAAGAGGTAAGTGAGTGAAAAGAATATAAATGAGTAAATTATTGGATTCTTATATGTTCTGTAGATTCCCTATAACCTCTTGAATAATGAACAGTGGGAGCAAATGGCCATTCATTCCTTTTTAAGAAGAAGATACAAAGATGGTTGCCTGAAGTTCCGATTCTTGAAATTGATCAGGGTGACCTATGGAGAATCCAGACTGATGAGGAATATGGAGTACTGGAAAACAAAAAGAACATTTACTGTCCTTACACTTCCAGGCACAAATCTTCTAGATAAAGGAAGTAAATCATTGCAGTAATAAAATAAAAGCCTTTGAGAAGTCTTCACTAAAGATACTTGTATGCCTGTATCTGTTACAGGCTTCGTATTTTCCTGTGATTTTTGTCATGAAAAACTCTTTTGAATGTTTAAGAACAACTGTACATATGTTAACTTTCAGATAAGAAATTTTAATTTTACTTTTGCAGAAAAAAGTGAACCGAAAGAACACAATCTACGAAATAAAAGATGATACAGGAAGTATAGAAGTTGAATGGAAGAGAAAATGGTACAACATCAACTGTGAGGAAGGAGATGAACTTGAACTCTTCTGCTTTCAAATGGAAAGACCTTCAGAAAACCCAAAGTTGGTGTGCTGTGATCACAGTTTCATTAAGGTAGGAGGAAGTAGACAGGGAACAGATTTGCCAAAGCAGAATTTGACTTATTTTAGGATTTCAAACATGAAATTTTCATTATCTTTCATAGATAATTCTGTCTCTGGAGGAAAAAGAATTGTATGTCTTTATAGTCATTTCTATGGGAAAGGTTCTTTAAATGAATAATCTTGTGTATATGCTAAGTAACAACATTGTTGAAAAAGTTAGAATAACATGGAAGTACTTTAAATAGTGAGCAAGATGAAGATTTTGAGTCAGATGTTATTGAATGTCAGCTTCAACAATTAGGAGTTGGCTGATATTGGGGAAAGTTTAACTCTTATTCTGGACTTTAAGGGAAGAAATGACTATTTGTTTATGAATTATCACAGTGTTTATTACATCGTGAGAAATGAGTAGGTACTATTTTCTTAAATGGTAAAGACACAAGGGGGGGGTCAAGGAAATAAACATGGCATAAAATATACCAAAGTTTGGATCATCGTTATTAATTCTACTACATGTGGAAATATTCAGCCTACTCAAATAAAGTCAGGCTGAGTATGAAGAGCCTTCCCTTCAGGAGTCACGTAGTTGGAAAGGGGTGGCTCTGTAAGGTAATACAATGAATAATATGAAGCAGAGACGATCCACAGCCTTTTAGAGGACAAAGGGACACATAAGGGTCTTGAGGGCAATAGACAAGGATGGGTAACTGGGGAGATATAAACAGTGCTTAGCTCAATCATGAGGTTCTTATAGTATCTCTCACTGCTTCTTTCAAGGTTACCAAGGATTAAAATTAAGAAGAAACCACCAACTGCCTCTTCCAGCCCAGAAGATGACAAAGGAAGCAGCTGCCCAGAACATCAATTCAGTACTTTTAAATATGAAGCATTTAAAGTAGAGATATCTGATGTGGGAATGCGTTTATGTATGCTGTGAATCTCAATCTTTAAATAACGGAGCTGTTTTGGGCCATGGCAGGCACCATAGAAGAAGTAGGAGGAGATATCAGAGCCTAGGTAGGAGAAGCAGGGCGGAGTCAGAGACAAATCGACCTGAAGCCCAAGAAGCTACATGGACATGTAAGGAGCACAGGTGAGCCACGGGCTACGTGGCAGACATATTAATAGAAATGGGTAGATTTAAGATGTAAGGGCTAGCTAGCAATGTGCCTGAGCCATAGGCCAAACAGCATGATGCTAATTTAAGTTTTTGAGTCATTTCTGGGGTCAGAGCGACGAGCAGCTGGGCTGCTAAGCGATCTTGGGCAGCAGTCTGTGGGACTCGGACCTCTGGCCACCCGGGACCTAGAAACCCACTAGTACAGAAATCAAGCACCTGGGAATAAACAACAGCTTTAGTAGTTCATCCAAGAATTTAATAGTTTTCAAATTGATTTGTGATTATGTATTTGCATTTCTATTTCTTTTTCTATTTTTCTACAAAAAAAATAATGCTTGAATTTAATTTTTCTAATGAAGAACAAAAATTTCTTTTAAAAAGGATACCATCACAATAAAAGCTGTCTATAATATGGGAAAAGATTTTTACCAGCTGCAATTCTGATAGACGGCTGACAACTTAAACATACTAAGAACTTAAAAAGCTAGATAATCAAGGAATAAAATGACCCAATTGAAAAAAATTAAAATGCAGAGAATTCTCAAAAGAAGAATTTCAAATGGCTGAGAAACACTTAAATAAATGTTCCATATTCTTAGCCATTGGGGAAATGCAATTCAAAACTATTTTAAGATTTCATCTTAAGCCTGTCTTAGGGCTAAGATCAGTAAGACCACTCACAGACACCTCCAGCTAGTAGGGATGTTGTAGAAATGGAACCCCTATCCATTGCTGGTGGAATGCTGACTTACATGGCTTATTTCTGTCTCCTTTAAGCATTTTAAATGCAATTCACATTATTTGCTGTTTTACTCTGAGAATCATTGTTTAATCTGCGAATCTTTTTTCAGACTCAAAACCAGAAGACTGTTTACTTTTCTCTCTTTAGAAAGTTTTTTTGTTTAGTTCTTTTACTTTTAGCCTGTTACCTGGTTTTCTTCATTTTTATGATGTGAAATAAGATGTGCTTTAACATGGGTTGGGAATTTGTCCCATTAAAATGGCTTTTCTTTGGAAATTATGCTGAATAAAGTCTCCATTTTCCACTTTTGCTTCTTATTTTTGTCCAAAAACAGCTTTCTAGATTCTTTACTGTATTTGACCAGCAATTCATCTGTATGTTAAATACAAAACTACATTGAGAATGTGATTGTCTTTACAAAGTACCTAAACATATTATTGTTTTTAATATTTCTAGATATAAAAATTAATTTATAAAAACTGATGCTCCCATATCTGATCAACATACCCTATAGATAGCTGTTAAAAACTCAGTTTGTCTGAAGAATGTGTAGGTAACCTGTTGGTTGAGGTGACTGGCTGAAAGGAAAGGAAGTGACAGGAATAGATGTCCATGAAGTGACAATAAGTGAACAAGCCTAATGGATTTTAGACTGTGTCATCTAGTATTATTGCCATGCTTAACAACATGAGAGCTTATGAACACTTCAGTAGAAATTTCTCAGATTCACAAAGACATGTCGTCTTAATAATTGATGTGCATTTTTAACATCCCCCATAAATATCTTCTACATTAGTTTTAAAAGCGGGTTTTTTTTTTCCCTGATAGATTTTCCTTCATCTTAAAAATATATTGTTTTGATTGCTTTGCTTGTTTTGTCTATTTTTTCTGGTATTAAAATGTAGGAGACAAAAGGGAGATTTCAGCAGAAATTCATTTCTATTGACAATTTTAGCGTATTTTAAAGTCTCTTGGTCACTCTGGCACAGAATTTCAATATTTTTGATCTGAATATTTTAAATGATAAGTTTGTCAAGTAAGATGAAAAGCATCTCTAAATATTTTTTGATGTTTTCCTCTTGTTCTTGTAGTAAGTGCAAAATATTGCTAAATATGCCATGAAATTGGATGGGCAATTTTTTTTTCAAATTCACAGAAAATGTGTACTCTCTCTTTCATACACACACACCCACACACACAAGATGTATACTACATATGTACATAAATAAATGGAACATTTATGGAAGAAAACAAAGATCACGACACTACTTTTAGAACCTTGAAGGGCAAAGCTATAAGAAAATATGATGCAAAATTATTGTCATATAAATTTATTATTGAAGCTCCTAGCATTTCTAGGAAGTGGAAACATACTGTTTTGTTATTTAATAGTGGTTTTTATATTAAGTTATTTAAACACACACACATATGTAATTATTTAACTTAGTGCACAGCAATGCGTTTTTAATTTTCCTCCACTGGAAAATGTTTTCTTAAAACATTTAGGGGCATGTTTTAAATAAATTTTGACAGTTATCATTTGGCTGGCTGGCTTAGTCATGAACAAGCTATTTCTGAACATTTTTCTTAATTCTTTTGCTCTCATTTCACTTTAATATATCCCTTACAGCTAAGACAAAAATACTAGTTATTCATATGTCACATTCTTTCCCTTGAATACCCCACAAAAGAGCATGTTTAGCAGACCTAGCCATGTGTTTATATTATTTCATATTCTTTGATAATACATGCATTCAGCAGTTGTTTTTAATCAGTTTAAATGGTCTGTTTACCTACACTCCATTTAAATGACTATACAACTTATAAGTAAACTGAACATAAATCAAAGAGCATGGCTAGATAATGTATATTTAACCTATGATATGAGAGATTTAGAGCAGAGTGATTGGATGCACTGTTGATTAAAGTGGTCCACTGAGGGAGCTCCAATAGCCTTTCTTAGGCTCACAGGGAGCTACAACAGCTCTTCTTCTGGGGTCCCCTGAACGTATCTAGGAAACCTGCAAAGGTAACCAGTTGGGCTTCGCTGTTCTTGTTTCTTCCTTACATATTTTGTTGTGGCTTTTGTTCCCTCCCTCTTGCTCACTAAGCAAACTCGGCTCTTCTGATAAGTGAGCACCGGTACTTAGGAAGACACAGAGTTTTTGTAGAAAAAAAAAAAGTTTTAAGAGAAGAATTTGTCAACACAAATATCTTCAACTGACTGGCACCTGTCATTCTATTGTTTAAAATGTGTGCTTACTTAATTTTATTTATGTTTATTTATTTATTTTTTATTTAGAATGTGAGGAGAAGCACTCAGGCCATGGTGCTCCTATGGAGGTCAGAGGGCAATTTTGAGAGCGGTTGTTTTTTAAATCAAGCCTGGGATTGAACTCAGGTTCCCAGTCTTGACAGAAAGAAGCCTTATACATGCAATTCTAATCCTCATATACATGTTTTCTTTGACAGAAACAAGTTTCTGCTAACTGACACTGTTTTTTATTGATGTAATAAATTTTGACACATTTCTCAGAAGATAAATGTTAATTTCTTTTGCAGAAAAGAAAGGGGATTAATTGTAGATGCTATGTAATTAAGGATGATACTGGTGAAATGGAACTGGTGGTATCGGATGCCTAACCAGTGTCAGCTATAAGATTGACGACACAGTTAGGCTTTTCAGGTTTGAATTGACCTCAGGTGTGAATCAGTGGTTTCTGAGAGCTACAAGATACAGTTACATGGAGGTATGTACTCTACAGCAACAGTATTCTTCTTAACAATTATTTCAGTTAATACTCTACCAAAACTTGGATGTTGTTATTAAGTAGAAAACTCAACAGGTAGCAGAAAAATTCAAATGGGCATACACTTCATGTAGGACGCTTTAGTGCACTAAAATAAGCTAATAGAAACTGCCACTTAAAAATATCCAGGGACTGACCACTTATACTGTTATATAACATTATAACAACATATAAAAGTTATTAGATCTCTGTTGTTCTAAGGATCCTCAGTTTCCAGACTTTATCCCACAGGTGTACTAGCCATGTCTTTTGTGGTTTCTTCCCATTTTTTTTCCTGGGGAGACTTTCTACATATCTTACCTTAGCTACTTCAGCTCCCTTCTCCCACTCCATCAGGATACCTCCTACACTTCTGCCATGATCATGATTGGTACGAGTCAACAGCCACATTTTATGGTCTTATGCACAAGAGGAAAGCTGACTCCCAGGAAAGAAATCCCTTCAAAAAGGCAAGCAAGAGTGAGAAAAGAGAGGTGGCTCATAGAGACAAGACCGTGTGAGGAAGAGAGAAATGTGTGACCAGCTGTATGGCAACTAATAGAACTTAACCATTTTCTCATTTGAGGTCGTCAAGATGTAGATGAGGAACGATGATGCAACTCTAATTCAACTATAGCAATGTTCAGAGTCTTCTTTATGAGAAACGGAAGCCACTGAAAATGGAGATAAGATTCAAGTACAGAAAAACATGCATAAATGCTAAAATACAATATGTACTCACGCTAGCTCTTAATTGGAGGAAATAATACTTTCTTTACTTTATTCTTTACAGACTGTTGTACCTTCTCCCTGGCATAGTTTGTAGTTTCACAAAATAAAATATAGTGTGTGTAAATCAATGTTTCCAGTAATTTATTTCTTCAACCTGTGAGTTTCTTTAAAACAAAGATTAGGTGGCCTGCTGTAGATCAGAGTGGAGGAAGATTTGTCTAGAGAAATATTCAAATTAATATTCTGAGTGTGATATTACTGTACAGACGTTATGTAGAAAGGAAAAAGCTATATCCTCTTTAGAAAGAAATCAAACTTAATGAAAGATAGATAGGGACTGAAATGTGACCTAGAATGTATCTGAAGGTTACAATTCCTGTTATTATCTTGTATTTGTACATTTCAGTACATTACACAGTTTTGTCATTTGAAATAAGAACTCCATGAAATGGAGATGTTTATACTATGATCTCCTATTTGTAATTATAAAGAATGCCACCTCCAATTTTGGGTAAAATAATAAAAGAAGAAAAATTGAGAATACAGAGAGAAAGTCTTAGAATAAAGAGAAGCAATAAAATAATAATAATAAACTACTCAGACTTTGCAGCAAATACTTTCTTAATGTATTACTTTTCCCACGCTGTGACAGAAGACAGATAAGCAATTGAAATGAAGTAGTTTTGATTTGCTTCACAGTCTAATGGCAGAAGAGTGTGAGGTGCCTGACTTCACTGTATCCAATGAATGCCTCAATTGCCCTAAGACCAAACCCTAAATCTCAGTCAACTGGCCTACAACCTAACAAGTTGAAGCAACTAACTAGCAGGAAACAGAGTTCCGAGCAGCACCCACTCAACAAAGGGGAGACAAGAGTTCCAACTGAGAAACAAAACAAAACCAAGTACCTAATTCACACCCTCTTAAAACAATTAATATTAATTAACAAAAAAAATTAGGTCTCCATCAAAAATTAGTACTCCCATAATAATATTCTTAAAGAAAATCAACTTATATTATGTATAAATCAATGATTTTGAAACAGAAAGAACAAAAATGGTTGAAAAATGTAATAGGATATGAATAGGTACCAGGATAAAGGAAACATACAAGAGAAATGAATAAAATATTAAAAAAACATTTTAAGACATGAATATTGAATTTAACAAGCAGATGGAATCTCTGAAGAAAAGCCAAAATTAATAAAACCTACAATGAAAAATACAGGAATTTAGACCCTAAAATTTGGAGAAAGGCATCATTTATAGGTTGAAGAGAGCATGTGAAGTCACAAAACAAGGTAGGGGAATTATATCACTTAGTACTCAGTCAAAGTAAATGTTAAATCTAAAAGAAAAGAAAAGAAGTTCCATAAGCTGTAAATAGAACCTATGGGATTCTGGGAAACTTAAAAAGACCGAATATAAATAAGGAACATAAAAGAAAAAGAAGATACCCAGGTCAAATACACCAAAAAAAAATATTATCAAGTAAATCATAGAAGAATACTACCAAAATTTAAGGAAATTAATGTTTCTACCAAGGTTCAAGAGGCATACAGAACACCATATAGACAGGATCAAAAAAGGAACTTCCCACATAATACTCAAAACACTGAATGTATAGAACAACAAAAAGGGAAGACAGAAAGGTCAGCTCACATGCAAAGGAAAATCCATCAGAAGAACCAACTTCCCAGTGGGAGATAAGAAAGTCAGTTGGACTTATACAGATGTGATAACGGAATAAAGTACCACAAATACCAGCCAAGGTGGCTGTGTCCAGAAAATATGTCAGCTGTAACGGAGACAGAAATGGATATTGTTCATGATGAAACATTAAAGAAATTTTGACCACTGGACCACTTCTTCAGAGGAAGTGGAGAATAATGGATGCCTGATTGTCCCAAGACAGACCCCTAAGGCCCACTCATGTGGCCTGCAATCTGACATACTGAGGTACCTAACAGGAAGCAGAGATTCAAACATACACACATATACACAGAAGGAATATTTAAATCCAAAGAGATGGATAAACACGCCCAAGAAGATATGGGAATTGAATTCCATCTTTTGAGAACTCCATTCATTTCTATTCCTGATTTTCTAGGGGGCAATTTGTGTACTAAGTGATTAACATTTTCGTTCTTTGTCTATTCTAGATAGTACCTTCTGTCAGATGTATAACTAAAAATGATTAATATTTTTGCATCATGCAGAGAGTCTCTTCTCTCAAACGATGGTGTTATTTACTGGATATTTTATGGACTGGAAACCTTATGGTTTGGTTTTGACTGCACATCCAGTGCCTTTGACATTTAAAATGGCTTAAAAGTATTTTTCAGGTCTTCCCTTTAGAGGTTGTCAGAATATAAAGATTTTGGGACTCTTGAAGAGGTCCCTTGTGAATTTCTAAGTACCTATAACAGGAAATTTGGAATACCTGTCATCACTTCCTGGGGATATAATGCAGGCAAATACACACACACACACACACACACACACACACACACACACACACACACACACACAAGATAGTTAATAATAATATCATCTTTAAGAAAGAAGTTAAATATATGACTGTTTAGTTTTTTATGAGCCCATTACTCACTTGTACCAACTGTATTTGATTCAAAAAGGCAAAAAACCATTCAACACTTTCTTCTGGACAAAGGCAAAAGAGCAGCATTGATGAAGTTAATTTACAAATATACTAGGAAGCGGATTCATAATTATAATAAACTTCATTCTCTACTTCATATAAGTCAGGCAGGCCAACGACTTATTTTACATGATATGTGAACTATAAGCAATTTCACAGTAAATCTTCCTCCATTTAGGAGGTACAGTTAGGTCTTGCTGATGCTGATGATGGCTGCCTCTTCCCAAATCACCTCTGCTTCTGCCGCTCTGACAACAGGAAAGGAAGAAGACATTGGATTGTTAACCTCATCTGACCCTGTATAGGGACTGTCTCTTCTAATGTTCCATGTGTGCTTCTGCTAAAGAAGGAAATGTTCGTGTTGAAACTTTTTTTTTCTTGCCTTGATGTTACAGGAAACAAAGGTGTACATTTCTGCTATCACTTTTCATTTCCAACAAGGATTTTATGGAGAGGAAATGCAGCTTTCCTATCCAATTACAAAAGGTCTAATAATGAAGATAGGTGTCTTAGCATTTCCCCATCCATAGCTTGTTACTTTCTGGGAAAGAGGACGTGAAGAGAGTACTGGATCACCACGTGAATCAAGACTGAGTGACTCAACCCTTATTTTTTGTATTATCTTTTTTTCCTTAGCCTTTTATAACATTCTACACTTCAACCTCTAGAGAGACTTAATAATCTGTTTTCCCATTTTTACAAAACAAACTTTGATGCCTACTGATGTGGAAATGTCATTCTATATGCTGTGAATATCATTCTTTAAATAAAGGGACTATTTTTAAGCTTTGGAGAGCATCATAGTAGTAGGCAGGGAAATTGAGCATAGGTAGGAGGAGGAGGGCAGAGTCATAGAAGAGGCAATCCAGTACTCAAGAATCAAGATGTAAGGAAATAAAAGGTGAGCCACGAGCTATGTGACAGAGCAGATTAATGGAAATGGGTTGAATTAAGATGAAAGAGCTAGCTAGCAATATGGCTGTATTCCTGTGAAAGAATAAAATAAATAAAACTTCATCTTATGTCTATAAACTATCTCTAGGTTTGTGGTCTTGATAATGGTATCAGTGGGCATTAAATCTAACAAGAAAGCACTTAGCTATTCCCATGAAGTTCACGGTGGGTGTCTCTTCCTGAGTAGGTCAATACTATTGCTCGCAGAATTGTCAGGTATATCGAAGATTGATCCATAAATATCATGTTCTTCCTTTTCCAGCTCTTTGAAAACTAACAATAAGAAATAAAGCTTCTAGATACATGCCTGTTTGACTTCTTCATGTTCTATGGTAGAAGTATATGGTATGTTTGTCAATATGGATTTCATATTTATTTACAAAAACATCCACAAAATGTTACAATCCTAAGTTAATATTAACAAAACATGAAAGTAAATACTCAGTTTCATAAAAGAAACTATTTGTTTTAGGAAGAGATTTTTTAAAGATTTTTTTATTAGTCTGCATTTGCATACAAGAGGGGTATTATGTATACAACTTAGGTGTCCCCAGAGCTGGCATAATAAGTAGTTGTGAGCAACCTGAGGTTTGTGATAGGAATCAAAATCTAGTTTTCTGCTGTACTTTCCTCCATGGCCCCTTATAAATATCCTGACTATTCTGGTTATTCAAAATGAAACACACAAATCTTAATATTCCAAGCCAGTATTTACAAATCAGATGAAATATATAATTCTAGTGATTTCTGGGTCACCTCATTTCTTCTCATTTTTTAAGATTCATTTATTTATCTACAAATTCTATCATTTTATTTTTTAACATCTAAACAGTACTATATTGTGTAAATTACCCACAAGTTCATTATATATCCATCAATTGATGAGCACCTAGAATATATTTCCTGGATGGTATTATAAATATAGCAGAAGTAAACAAGGATGAGAAGGTATCTCTATAGTAGGATAGAGACTATTAGAGTTATACCCAGGAGTAGTATAACTGGACTCCTAACACTAAGTCTCACATCCCTGTAGTAGTAGGGTTCTCGGGTCCCAGGCGGCCAGGGGCCTGGACCCACAGACCTGCCACCCGAGACCCCTTAGCCGCCCGCCCGCTCAGACCCCCAGAAATGACTCAGATGTTTATATTAAGTTCATGCTGTTTGGCCTATGGCTCAGGCACATTGCTAGCTAGCTCTTACATCTTAAATCAACCCGTTTCTATTAATCTGTCTGCTATGTGGCCTGTGGCTCACCAGTGTTCCTTACATGTTTCTTCTTGGGCGGCTTCAGCTTGATCTGCCTCTGACTCCACCCTGCTTCTCCTACCTAAGCTCTGATTTCTCCTCCTACTTCTTCTATGGTGCCTGCCATGGCCCAAAACAGCTCTTTTATTTAAAGACTGAGATTCACCGCATACAGAAAGGCATTCCCACATCACTTTCCCCTTTCTGTCTAATCAAAAAGGAAGGTTTCAATTTTAACATAGCAAAATTACATATAACAAAATAGCTATCAAGCAAGAATTACAGTTACAATATCTAGTCTATTTGTATTTAGCAAAATTAAAGAAAATACTCTATCATCTACCTTATCTTTATGAGTCTAAAGTTTCATATCTAATACACCTTTTTAATGACTAAGAAAAACTGTACCTATAACTATCTAATCTTCAACTACATCAAAGACCACAGAAGGACATATTTACCCAAGTAAACCAGAAGTGCAAGCAACTTCTAAAATCTAGAAAGGACAGAGATGACACCTATCTGCCTGGACAGTCACCCAAAGTTCCTTTATAAAGTTGGGGCATCCATCTTCAGCCTACAGGCCCAGAGTCTCTTTTCATTTCAGTGAAGCAGGAAATCTGCTCTGCCCATTCTGGCACAGTTCATCAGTTGCTTCTACTCGAGTCCTGAAGAATGTCTGACAGTTTTCTCTGTAAAGCAGGAACCTGAATGACCATCTAGGCTTGTTCTGCCAAAGTTCAGAGGTCCTATGGAACATGCATGTCCAGTTTAAACAGCATACTGTTAAGCAGTCAATATAAGAACAGGTCCTTATCCAGTGGCTAACCATTGCCACAAAGAGAGTAGACTCCATATGGAGTTTCTTCGATGCCCATTTTTCTCTTGAAGAAGATTGGTGCAGCCAGGAGCAAATCTGTCTCACTGTCTAGAAAAGTCTGAGCTCTTAAAACATTTTAAATGCCATATTCTGTAGGTCTTAGAAGTATTTGAAGATTACCTACCTAATTGTAATATATTTTTGTATACCTAAAAATCTTAACTAACCTAACTATAAGTTTGATTATAAAAGGTGACTATTAACCTTCATTTCTTAATTATACATTACAATTTTAAATCGGTTACATGAACATCATACCTTAAACAATAATAGAAAAATACATACAGCATAACAAAATTGACCTTAAATTTGTATCAGTAAACCAAAATCTATACCAATGTAAAGCATTTTGAGATTAACAGCTGATTTCCTGAACTAAGTAAATTCAATAATCTAATTTTTTTTTTTTAAAAAAAAAATCATTCATATACCATATCCCCTTTTTCTTCTTACAAAGAGATTGACTATGACCGTTAACCATTTATGATGAAAACAAACATTTAGAAACAATATTTGGGGGATTTGGGCATAGTTATCCATTACTACTTCCTGCTGATTAAGGGGCATTAAAAATCTCACGGATTGTTGAGACTGGTCATAATCTGTAGCCATGAAGCTGATCTGGCCATATCTTCCCATCAGAGGTTTTCTTCAGGGGGTCTTGGTTGATGAAACCATATTTGCCTGGAAGCAATCCACAGGTTCTCATCTTCTGTGGAAACAAGCAGAACTCATCCAAAGCAATAAATTCTTAGACACAAATTTCAAAATCAAAATACCTTTAAAATATATATTCTTGTTTAACTTAGTAGCCTTTGCATTTGCAATCCATTGTCTTTCTGCAGTTAGCTCATTAACAGTTAAAAAATTAAAAGAAAACACAATAACAACGAAATACAGATTTTGTGTCTATTTTCCATCTTTACGTGGCTTATTATATTTTTATTACTCTATTTCTCCTTTTAAAGACTTTTTCTAACCTCTTTCTTTTCTCTCTGAAGCCTATGTACCTTTTACAAACATTGTAACCTGTTTACAGGTTTTTCTTTTTATCTGACTCTGTTTTATTGTGAATCCTTCATCATCTTCTAACCATAAGAGCTTTCAAAATACACTCTCTAAAAAGAAGCATAGTTTTTGCAAATTAGGCTGAATCACTAAGTTCTCTTAAAGGGACCGCATCTCTATTCGTGGCCAGTAAACAGAGCACACTCAAGAAAATGCTGTTACTAAGAAAATTTGTTTCCTTTTTGTTCAAAATAGACAGAAATCTAAAATAAATCACATGCTACTGAGTCTTCTGTGAGATTCCAGGAACCCACCTGATTGCAGCTTACACTGCCTGCTTCCAGTCGGCAGGTGCAATTTTGAATGTGGCAGGGCCGTCAACCTTTCTTTGTACAAAGACCTGCTTCGTATACACAATTTGGAAGCTGCCTTTGCTCAGTTTCTGCTAAAACCCCTTTTAAACTTTCTTAGGCATTAAGTGGATAATCGACCCACCTTGGATGCGCCATCTGTAGTAGTAGGGTTCTCGGGTCCCAGGCGGCCAGGGGCCTGGACCCACAGACCTGCCACCCGAGACCCCTTAGCCGCCCGCCCGCTCAGACCCCCAGAAATGACTCAGATGCTTATATTAACTTTATGCTGTTTGGCCTATGGCTCAGGCACATTGCTAGCTAGCTCTTACATCTTAAATCAACCCGTTTCTATTAATCTGTCTGCCACGTGGCCGTCACCTGTGTTCCTTACATTTTTCTTCTTGGGCGTCTTGCCGGATCTGCCTCTGACTCCACCCTGCTTCTCCTACCTAAGCTCTGATTTCTCCTCCTACTTCTTCTATGGTGCCTGTCATGGCCCAAAACAGCTCCTTTATTTAAAGACTGAGATTCACAGCATACAGAAAGGCATTCCTACATCACATCCCAAACAATACCAAGAAACACATTCTATCTGGAACCTCCAGTGGCCATTGCTAGCAGGATCTCAGAAGCATTCCTTCTACCAGGAAACAAAAGGATATACAAGGGGAATCCCAATGAAGGTCTAGTATCCATACTTTAGCAGAAGCCAGAGGCCTTGAACCAGACCAATGACCCACTGCAATAAAAATTTGGCAAGTAGAGATAGTTGGGCTAAAGGGAATACTGTGTGACTCAGTGTGCCACACTGCAGGTTTCAAGACAAGATGTCCTTTTAATTTATATTTTGAGGGGGTTTCCAAGGGCAGAGGACAGACACAAACAGAAAGGAGATTAATAGGATGTGGATACATGAGGTCAGATCCACAAATAATCAATAAAAAGTTTTTAAAAAAGAAAACACAATAAAACTTTCAGGATATCTAAAATCCTGAATAATAAAAGAATATCAACTCTGGTCTTAAGTAGTACTAGAGAAAAATAGCCATAACGTCAGCATGGTATTGGCATAAAAATAGACATGTTGAACAATGAAATAGAAATAAAGAGTGAGAAATAAGTCAGCACAGCTATGGACACCTGATTTTTTTTTTTAAAGAGAAACCAGAAATATACTCTGGAAAAAAAGACAACAGATGTTGCTGGTCAAATTGAATGCCTTCTTGTAGATGAATGCAAACAAATTCAAATGCATAACCCCACACAAAACTCACCTCCAATTGAATCAAATAACTCAACACAAGGCTAAATTCACTGAATCTGGAAAACGAGAAAGCAGAAATATTCTTGAAGTTGTTGACACATGAAAAGACTTTTTGAGGAGGACATCATTAGCACAGGCACTAAAATAAAAAGTTATAATAGAACCTCATGAAATGACTAAGTTTCTGTATAGCAAAGGATGCTATCACTTGAACAAAGTAGGAGGCTACAGAATGAGAAAAGATTTTTACTAACTACATTTGAGATAGAAAACTAATACTCAAAATATATAAATAACTAAAAAGAAGCCTGGATATCAAGAAAAAATAAACAAAAAGAATATGGTACAGATTTAAACAGAATTCTTAAAAGAAGAAATTCAAATAATTAAGAAGCACTTAAAAATGCTCAATATCCTTAGCCATCAGGAAAATGCAACCAAAATACCTTGAGATTTCATTTTACATCACCAAAATGGCCATAAACCAATAAAACAAATGACATCTCATGCTGACAAGGATGTGGAGTAACAGGAACATCTGTTGCTGTTGGGAGTGCAAACTTGTATAGCCTCTAAGGAAATCAGTGTGGTGGTTCCTCAGTAGGATGGGAATCAACCTATCTCAAGATCCAGCTATACTAATCCTGAGTATATAAAGGAAGGTTCATTCTACTACAGAGACAGTCGCTTAACCATGTTCATTGCTACTCTATTCATGATAGCCAGATATTGGAAGCAGCCTAGATGTCAATAAATAAGTGGAGAAAGAAAGTGTGGTGTGTTTACCCAGTGGCGTGTTACCCAACTGTTAAAAACTGAAATCATGAAATTCACAGGTAAATAGATGCAACTAGGGGGAAAATCATCCTGAGTGAGGTAACACAGACCCAAAAAGACAAGTATCAAATGTATTCACTTATATATGAATGACAGCTCTTAAGCCAATGATAAGAAAGCTGCAATCCATATAGACACAGAGGTTATTTAGGCAGTAAGAGACTAGGAGAGGATAGACTAATCTCCCTAGGAAGGCTGAATATAATAAATAATTATGGACGGACAAGGAGGGGGCCACTAGAATGGGAAGATCAAACATGGCAAAGGAAGAAAGAGGTGAGTAAGGAGGGGAATCGATGAAGGAACAGTGAAAACTAAAAACCATTTGAGGGGTGTAATAGAAACATTACAATAGAAGTTTTACTATATACATGTAGGAATGTAATCTAAATGAATCCCCAAATAATTGAGGAGACAGCGCCCCAACTGGCTATGACTCATTCCTGAGTGAAGATTCCAGTACTAGGAATGGGCTACATCTAATTGAGTTGCTGGCCAAAGAGGTTCCATAGCAACCACCAAAGGCCAGGTTATTGTCAAGGATATTGATGGCTCCCCACAAACTGACAGTAAGGTCTTATTGATGAAGAAAACACTTACACAATTCATTAAAGACAGAGAAATAGAGATTTGAGTGCCCTGATCTTTCACTTTACAGGACTAATAATATTCATGGTACTGGAAAATACTCTGCACACAATATCAAAGTAGAGAGTTAAATGTCAGCCCATGTATAATACACTCAGTTTACAAAACTGACCTGCCTGCAAGATACGCTGCTGAAGCACTGTTACAAAATTTGTGGAAGTTAGGAACAAAAATCTGATTTGAGTTAAGGTCAATTCTATGAGCTGGAACCATATCCAGTGCTGCTTGGCTGGCCAAGAACCAGAGACATGGAAGGTCAGCAACCTATGGGGAAACCAAATAGTGAAAGGGATGTAGCAAGTAAATGACTCCTAATCACATTCTGCTATATTCATAGATCATTTCCTTGCTCAGCTATCATTAGAGAAGCTTTTCCTGCAGCAGATAGACACAAATACAGAGACCCACAGCCAGACAATATGCACTAGTGAGAGGCCTTGGAAAACTCAGCACCGAATGAGATGTCTCCATTAAGTTTCTTCCTTCTGGGCTTGGGGAACTGCACAGAAGTGAATAGAGTGTAAGAGCCAGAGGGGATGGATAGCAGAAAGCAAACAAGATCTTCTAGACACAAGACTGGTACACATATAAACAATAGCAGCAGGAATAGGGCCTAGATGTTCAGCACCAGGTGGGATCATAGAGCATAAAGGAAAAGTGGATAAATGCCCCCACCCTTAACTCAGAGCTGCCTATATTGATAGACATTTGCAAATGATAATTCACTTTCTCCAAGGGAGACACAAACCATTCTTAAGAGTAAGTGCCCAGGCTCACCAGTAGATAGAACATACAACAAACTCAACAGATCTTTGAATATGTTTGTCTCATATTTTAAAATCAGGATCTTTCTTTTTTTGGGGGGGAGGGGCTTATGGGTCCTTTTGTATACATTATGAAGTTTGATCTGGTTTTTTTTTTTTTTTTTTTTTTAAAGGGGAATTCTGTACGAGAGAACACATGTGTCAATGCCTGTATGTGTTTGCTTTACATTTTCTTCGACTTTTTTCTTGTTTGATTATTTTGTCATACTCTGATTTGGTTACTTTTAATTTATTGTATTGTATTTAATTTCTAACTAGATACAGAAAGAGGAGATGGGTTTGAATGAATGGGGAGAAATTTAAGAAGAAATGGGAAGCGCTGTAATCAGAATATACTATATGAAACAAATTCATTTTTCCCTTTTCCCCATTCATAAAGTGTAGCAAAGCGATTTCTTGGCCTGGGCAGCCAGAGATCCAGACTCACAGACCTGCAGTCCCAGAACCCTTAGCATCCTACCACTTCTCAGACCCCAAAAATGATTCAGACACTTATATTAAGTTCATGCTGTTTGGCCTATGGCTTAGCGCCTTCATCTTAACTCAACCCCTTTCCATTAATCTGTCCTGTCTGTGGCTCACCTGTGCTCCTTCCATGTTTCTTTTGGGCTTCTGGCTTGATCTGATCTGACTCTGCCCTTCTCCTACCTATGCTCTGATTTCCCCTCCTACTTTTTCTATGGTGCCTGTCATGGGCCAAAAAGTTCCTTTATTTAAAGATTGATATTCACAGCATACAGAAAGACATTCCCACATTAATAGAGTATTATAGTATAATCCAAAAATTGTCACATTAAAGTTAAATGAGACAAACCAACAGAAGGAGAAGGCTTAAGAATCACAGATTCACTCATTCATAAACACAGGAATTCTACAACACTGAACAGGAAGGCATACTATATTTGTAATACACAGGACATGGTGCAGACCTGTGAAGAATCTGTGAATGCTGTAGTATGGAAACCTAATACAGTAGAAAATGTCTAAGACATATACATATACGAAAGTGATATAAATGAAATTCCTAAATAATGGGGGAGACAAGAGTCCCATCTGTCCTGTCACAAAAATAAAAACAAAAACAAAAACAAAAACAAAAACAAAACCCCTTCCATTGCTGAGATTTGGTTACATCTACGTCTAATTGATTTGTTGGCCAAAGGGGCCCTATGAGATTCTCCAAACAATTCAGCCTGCTGTCACGATAATAAGCTTCTCTCCACAAACTGTCAAGGCCCAGTTGCTGAAAGCAACACCTACACAACTTAATGAGCATGAAGAAGTCATTCTGATGTCTACAAAGAGCCTTCACCCCTACATTTGAGCATCTGTGGTACAGTAAGGTACTCTGCATACTTCCAAAAGGGAAACAAAGGTACCAAAATGGCCACAAACCCTATGAACTGCAGTGGTGTCCTACCTACAATGCAATGGTGGGACCAAACTTGTGGGAGTGACCAACCAATATCTGATTTGAGTTAAGGCCTACTCCACAAACTGGAACCCATACCTGGCACTGCTTGGGTGAACAGAAACCAGAGATTAAATAGTCTAGGGACCTAGAATGCAACCAAATAAAACTGGGCACAAAACAAAATAAAGTTAGTGGCGGGGGGGGGGGGGGCAATTTCAATAAAAGGACAAAAAAAAAAAAAGAATTCAAAGTATCGTTATTTTCAGATGCGTGATACTCTTTAACACTCTTAAAACCTCACCAGAAATCTTTGGCAGCTGATGTCAGCAAATATAAGGATACAAAGGAAACACATAAAAATAAGTAGATTTCCTACGTGAAATGACAAACATATTAAGGTTAAAAATGAAAAGCACAATCATATTCAAAAAAGCCTAAAAATCACAATATCTTGGGATAAAAGTAACCAGGAAAAGGAAAGATTTGCACAAAGAAAACTTTAAAATAATAAAAGTATTTGAAGAAGATGTCAGAAAAAGAAGAGCTTTTCTGACTCATGGACTGTCAAGTAGAGAGGCAAGAGCTACGGAGCCCCAGCACCTGGAAAACATACATTCATGTTTTCTATCCAGGGAAACCAATGAACCTCTGCCACCTAATGGCATCACCATTAATTACTACCATTACTTGTAGTATGAGGTTTCTGGCCCGGACTTTTGGGCCTAACCTCAAGGTTTAGGACCCACAAACCCGCAGACCCGCAGTCCCCCAGTCCCGCAGTCCCCCAGTCCCGCAGTCCCACAGTCCCGCAGTCCCCCAGTCCCACAGAGACACACAAATGCTTTTATTAATTTGAGGTTGATCGGCCTAAGGCCTGGCATACAACTTGTTAGCTCTTTACCCTTAAACTAACCCATGTTTCTTATCTTGTTCAGCCATGTGGCTGGGTACCTTTTCTCAGAGCAGCATAGTTGTCCTCTGCTTCTTCTGGCTTCTCTCTTGCATTCTGCTCTGTGCTTCCTGTTCTCAGAGTTCTATTAGTCTGGTAGCCCCGCCCATACTTCCTGCCTGCCTTTGGCCAATCAGCGCTTTTTATTAAACCAATGGGTGGGACATAATCTCCCACAATTACTATTGCTGCAATCCAGTTTGTTACTCTGTTTGTGGATTCCCTTGAAAGCTCCTAAGCTAGCCTCCACTTATTGGTGGTATCATTTATTCCATGCCTCAGCACAACAATAATACAGACACCATCTACTATCCTTAACAGGAAATATGAACCAGACTACTGTTGTTTTAGGCTCTGAAGATACAGAAGATCTGAACTTTTCATAAGTTTTCAAGGCTTCGGTATTGTCAATGCATATAGAAAGTTCAGTTCAATATTGTATAGATAGCCCATGATCTGTTGCGTTTTCCCACAGAGGATGCCTATGGGGGGTGGGGGTGGGGATCATTATCTTAATCATTGAAAGAAGACAGCTTAGCTGAAATACAGAAAGCAGCTAATGCCATATTACCTTTTATTTGCTTGAATTTGAAGTTACCTGTTTCTCATAAAATTATACTTTGGAAAACCATGGCCTGGGGATCATCAATAAATTAATGAATGCTTCGGGAAATGCTTAAGGCAAAAGTGATTCCTCAGAGCAGAGATATTTCCCTATCCAGTAAATGTGCACCCGAGTACGAGTTTACCTCTGACTGCTTCTATCCTGAACAGGAAAGGACAGTGAGTTGTCTGAGTGACTCACTTCTACCCCTTAGTGATTTCAGCTTCATTAAAATGAGTGGAAGATTCCCAGTGTAAATCTGTTGGATATGAAGGCTCAGTGTTGGGCTTTGTGCCTAATTACGTTTGTGAGAAATATAGCTGAATAAGGATAAACTATGTTTGTGTCACTTTTTCTCCCCCGTGGAAACTACATTAATAACAGGAAGTGAATTGTTTCTGGTTCAGAAGCTGGGGAAATCGAAAGTTATGAACACTGCTGGGAGGGGCCCTGTTTCATCAGAACTCTCTCCAGGGAGACAGCACAGGGTAAGTAAGCTCTCAAGTTAGGAGCTTACTCTAACCAGTTTCCTTGTCTCCCCTGTTATTTTGTAAATTCTACACATTCTCAGCATTTAATGAGATTTCAACACCCTGTCGTGTACTTTTTGAGAGTTTATCTTCCTATACAAAATAAACAAGTCCAGTTTCCTGCCTTGCTGAGGATCTACAATCTAGACATTGCTGAGAAACTTCCAGAGAGGTAAGTAATGCCTCTGTAATCTAAGGAGTATATAGCTCTGTGAAGCCACAGGAACAAGAACTCCATGGACGGTGGGGAAGCAAGGATTCTTCCAGCTGCATTAAGAGCAGTAAGCTGGGCCCTCCTGGGGTGGGCGGCTTCTGATTGGCATGAGGGTGTGGAGACACGAGGGGTGGGATCAGACTGTGCTCCTGTTCATGGGCTGGCACCCTGGAGCCGATTCCCTATAGAGAAACACCCAGCCCAGTAGTGACTTTCCCAAGAGTGAATCTGACTTGCCTGGAGTGATGTGCCATGCTGAGCTGCCCCACCTTGAGACTCCTTGCCCTTTGGGGGGAGGGGAGGGATGGATGGGGAGGGGCAGGCTGAGGGCTGGCTGGGAGGGATTGGGAGGGGGAGGGGAGGGAGAAGCATGGGGACACATTTATGGAGATGACATTTTTAAATGAAAAAAATTTAATAAAAAATTTTAAAAATTGCAGTGAAATGCTGCATCTGGAGTCTAATGTTTTAACCAAGAAGGTGGTAGACATATTTGTTCCTCATCTCTGGGGCTTGAGGCAAGAAAAAATGCATTTTATTATTTCAGCTTGTAAAATAAACTTTCTAAGTGTAAGTATGAATAAACAGAAATTAAAACGAGGCTTTAGTTATCTTGGCTAGAGAGTGCATGGAAACCTGGTGGCTGTGTAGCATATGACTACTTATCACAAAGTAATATCAATTAAAAATGCATCTACACATGGAGATGAATTATCTTGTCATATTCTACTGTTACACAGCATGAAAGCCAGCAGACATGTGTGGTAAAAACTTTGTAAGATTCACAAACACAGTCATTCAAGTACATATTGTTTTATTATTTAATATTTAACACTTCCTTTTTCTTCCCTTCACACGAGGTAGTAAAGTCAGTAATTAGTCACGGGGAGAAACTTTCCATCTTCGTGAAAGTTATTCTTTTTGCTTGGTTATGTTCACTTGCTTTTGTTCTTGGGTCCTAAGGTGTAGGGGAAAAGGAGATTCAAATAGAAATATACTTCTATTGTCTACTTTTAGAATATTTGAAAGGCTGTGTCCCTTGTGCAGTGCTCCATGTGTACGTGAACTTTGTAATTTAAATCTCAGTTTGAAAATTGTATCCATATTAGACCCATCTTGCTAAGTTTATCAATTATGTTGCTCAAATTGTCTAGATTTTTACAGATGTTTTTACCTTAGTCATTCAGTAATTGATACACTGTCATAATGACCACAAAACTGTGGTTTCTCATTTTGATTTTTTTTCCAAAATCAGATATGTGTGCCATCACAGACATTGAATATATATGATGCATGCTTGTGTGTGGATATGTGCACTATATGAAAATATATTGCATGGTTCTACAGAGCTGTGAAGGAACCAAATAATAACAAGTAGCATGCACAATTGTTAGTAGATAGATTTATAATTAAAAGTATTATGTCCTAGGATAGGAATTTTTATCACACTTTGGTATTTGATAACTCTTTACTTTTACTTCTATTAAAACTCTACTAATGTAGATAAACAGGATTTTCTTTAGTTTCTAATTAATTTTAGATTTTCCACTATTAAATAATATATTTACAACCTAGGGGTACATTTCTTAAATAACATTTGACAGAGGTTTTTATTGTACTGCTTAGGTCCTCCTTTGTGAGCTGGTAGTCAGCAGGTTTTTGTTCTGTTCAGCTACCGCCATTTCACCATAGGATGTTTCTATCTTACATCAGCAAACTGTATGTATTCTTTCATCTGTCCCTCAACCTCTTTCAACGCTTTTGATTTTAAAAACAAAAAAAGTTTTTATTTTAAAGCATATGTGTACCTACTCATTTGTGCTTTTCATTTTAAAAGAGCTGTATTTTATTTCACTCTCCTTTCTAATAATTATTTGAGAATTTCATATAGCTTATTTTGCTCATATTCACCTCCTCCCACAACTACTTCAAGATACATGCTCACTTCCCTACCCACCCAACTTTGTATCTTCTTTTGTTTTTAAAATCTATTAAGTTCAGTACATGACCCAAACATCTGCCATGCCTTTAATGAGTATAATTCTCCCTCTCTCAGCAGCTATCAAGTGACAGATACTCTGTAGCTGGTTAAGAGACTTTGTATCCACCTCCCCTCTTTTCATGCTGGGATTTTGTCTTAATTAAGCTTACAATCCTGCCACAACTGCTCTGAGTTCTCATGTCCATTGCTTCCCAGCTGTGCTTGGCAAACACTGTGTTCCTGTAGTCACCCACCACCACTGGTCTTAACTTTTTCTTTCCTCCCATCAAGGATTCATGGAGAGAAGGACAAGATTGGTGGTTGCTTTTCTCTGATGGTCGCATGCAGAGCACCTTCCAGCACTATAAAAGTTAGCCAGTGGAAGTGTAATTTCATGGTCAGTGTCAGCTGATATCTCCCTGTTCTATAACTTAGGTATGTGATATCTTGAGTTCTGGAAGGAAACCAAAAGCATTGGGATAGCTTGTAATGTGTGTGTTTGTGCAGTGTGTGTGTATTTTATTATCAAGTCTTATGGTGTAATGGGACCTCACTGATCAATAATTCCAAAGGAAGTAGCAATTCTTGACACTAGGATTTTTATTTGTTAGCTCCTGATATCTAGTAGGATCATCGTTACTCATTAAATGGAGTATGATTCCTTTGAACTTATATATAAATATGTACATATTTTATGAAGTATATACAGTAGCAGTTTTCCATATGACTTTTGAAAGGTCATTTGAATTGTAATTCTAATTACAAATTCCCTCCACTATTCTGCCCCCACATTCTCCAACTGTAATTGACTATATTGTTCTATTATTTCAGTTTACATCCTTATATCACGTAATTCTGTCCTCTCACTTGAAAGCAACACTTTTAAATAGTATTTTTCCTTCATTATTCCCAAAGTTCTCATGCCCTTATAGCATAAAACATAACTAAAGTTTTAAAAACCTACGTATTTAATTTTTTCAGAATTTTATGGAAATCCAAAGTCAATTTAAAAATCCTAGGTATTCTAAATGTAATTATAGACTCCCTTAAAATAAAAAGTGAAGCATATACTTTCTAATTCCAAAATTGAAGAATTTGGGCATAGGAACAACAATACATATACAAAACCAAAATGCGGAAGTGTAAATCCAAAATCTGTAGTTCAATGACTCTACTTTTAGAATAGTTAGGAGGCTTCCCCATCACCAAATGATATCTCAGAATTGCATCAGAGCAGAGACTACCCATTTTCCTTAACAGAATAGCACAGAAGGGCAAAGTTTTTTCAGGTCCTAGGTCTGGCTATAAGTTCAGAACTTCCTATTTTCAATATTTCAAAATTGCCATTAAATAGGCTTACTCCCTATTATCTTTGTCCATAAATAATGCAGACATACTATGGATTCATTAACTGAGTCACCTAAGGAAGAACAGCTTTACTATAGAGTAGAGAGAAGTAGCTAATGTTCCTTTCTGTTAATTGAAGGCAACATTCTGCTTGAACAATTTTATGGCTTAGGAACTATTGAAAAAAAATGCTTCAACCAGTGTTTAAACCAAAAGTACCTGCATCAGAGATGCTCTTCTGTCCAGGAAACACATTCAGTTCCTTGTGACAATAGAGCCTGCTGAATTCTCCATCTGCCACCTTCATCTTTAGAGGAAAAGAGAAGTTGTCTGGGTGATTCATACTTTTCCTTTTAGAAATTACCTTTACTCAAAGGAATGTGATTCTCAGTGACCCAAGGTAAGCGTGATAGACATGAAGGTTTAAGGTTAAAACATCCATCTATGAAAATATGTATGGAAAAATAACCAAGCACAGCAGACTTTTGCCTTTCATTGTAGGGAAATGTACACAAGATGGAAACCTTCAGTCTCACTAGCTAGGAGAATCAAAAGTTGAAAGCCATGGAAGGAGGCCTCACTTTTGTAACCTTCCTCTCCCCAGAGAGAACACAGTGCAAAAATGCAAGTCTGCAGAACATGAAGTGAAATGAGCCTGACCAGTGTCCTTCTTCCCCTAATTTAAACTTTATCATGTGCTTGGCCTTTCAGGGATTGCAACATCCCTGACCAGTCTCTGATAAATTTATTCATTTAATCTTCTTATTCAGATGAAACTATTTCCATTTCTTGCCTTGCAGATAAACTAGGATCTAGACACTGCTGAAGAAATTTCCAAGAAAGTGAGTCCTGTTGCTTCTATGCCTAGAGTATCTAGAAACATTTTAGTGAAGCGGGAAATTTTAAGGACTGTCCCACTTACATTGGCGAAGTGTTTTCCTCTGTGTCCTACAGAGTTGTTTTTGTTGTTGTTGTTTTTTGTTTTTTATTTCCTCTGTGAAGCAGGAACCTGAAAGAGCATCTGACCTTGTTTTAACAGTCACTTTCCCGTGGATCCTACATGTTCGGTTTATGCTGCATACTGTCAAGCAGTCCAGGCAAGAGCAGTGTCTTGCCCAAATGGCCTTCCTTTCAACATTGAAAGCAAACTCCACAAGGAGTTTTTTTTTTTTTTTCAATGCCCATTATCGTCTTTGAAGTAATTGGTGCTGTCAGGAGCAAATGTGTCTCGCTATTAAGAAAAGCCTAAATTCTTAAAATATCTTAAATACCACATCTATGAAGTGTTTGAATGTCTATAAGTGTTTGAAGATTACCTCTCTAACTGAAATATATCTTTCTGTACCTAGAAAACCTGACTATAAGTTAGTTTACTTTAGATGACTATTAATTTGTATTTTTAATTATACATTACATTTTAAATGAGCTGCATAAATACAATGCCTTAATCAAGAATAGAAATATACACACCGTACAATAGAAATAACTTTAAATGTGTATCAATAAACCAAAACCCATACCAATGTAAAATATATAAAATTAATAGTTGGTTTTAGATTAAAATAGATTCAATACTCTACCCTTTTATCCACTCACTTTTATACTCCCTCTTTTCCTTTCAGAAAAAGATCCTTGAGTCGAATCTCCTTTGTTTAGCTTATTTTTCCTGACCATTACCAAAAACAGCTTGTAATCCCCCCCCCCCGCCTTAAATGATATTAAACATCTATAATCTATTTGAGAGAATGTGAGTGTAGTGCTGTAGACTACTTTCAGTTGATGGGGAGTGCTGATAATCTATTTGGTACCCTGAGAAAATTAAGAATAATTGTTAATTCTTGGCTGCAGTATTTGTGAGGCTGAATCATTTCAATTAGCAGCCTTTAAGATGCTTTGGATGTTGGATCATCTGGGCCATTGTTTACATTGGTGTCTGGTCCCATTGCTCTGAAAATATATAAATTTTTTAGGGTAGCATACATCTCTGTATTAATGCAAACATAAAATGTGCATTGTACATAAGCCAGTTAAGTATAATTTTTTGTTTTATGTCTGAGCAGGTAAAATATGTTATATGTTTTGTAGTTACTTTAGGTTTATTTTAACATATCTGCAGTTAGGATTTTTAGGGGGACATCTTCCTTAATTGAACCTGATTTCACTTAGCCCAGAATGATTCTGTAGCCTCTCATTTCCTATGGAAACAGAAACAGAACATTTTTCCCAGAGCAACACCTCCTCAGACTCAAACTTTGAAGTCAAGATATTTTCAGAATATATAGGTTGGTTTATCCCAGCAGTCCACACAATCAAATATCTCTCAGAAGTTAACTTATCAACAGTCAAAAATACAAAGAAAGCACAATAATATGAATAATGCAGACTCTGTGTGTTTTCCATTTTTATGTGGCTTATTTTCTTCATATTATTTTACTTTTCTTTTTAAGAACTTTATTACTTTAAAACTATACATTTTTATGACTGTGTACCTTCTCTTTTCTTTCTCAAATGTATATTTTCTAAACAAATCCATTAAAAGGCTTTTGTGTCTGAATCTGTTCTTATTGTGCATCTGGAACCTTTTCTGCCTGCATGAACAAAAAAAAAAAATGCTGTATAACTTTGATCATTGTTTGCTGTTGCTATATCCTCCTCCTTGGTTCCTTAATAGGCTAGTCTGGAAGTGAAGGTATATATACCACCAGCTCTGGGAATCGTGTTTATGGTTCCAACTCTGGAGTTTCTAAGTCCATGCAGTCACTAATTAGTGTACTGCCAGCTGCTCATAAACACCACAAAGGATTTGAAAGCAGGACCTCTCAAAATGAGTGAATCCAACATAAACCTCTATTACCTACCTTTAGAATATTTTAAGGCTTTTCATGTACCCATTAGAGTTCTTAAAGGAACTGAAACAGAATATTTTTAGAAGTTGGTATCAGACATGTATGTATGTCAGGTGATCTATCTTCGAGTATCATTTATGCTTGTCAAACATTCTAATTTTTGAAATGTTGAGTAACTACCAAATATTGTGGGTTTTCACAAAATCAAAGATGAGTGTGCTTTTTCTCATATATATGAAGAAGATATCTGTGCATCCTCACACTCGGGGAAAAGCATATTTTATGTTGCTACTTATTATGGTTGTATAAAAAATATAAAACACTAAGAAAGAGCATAAACCATTATGATATATAAATTCGACTTTTGAAGTATCTCTTTCTAAGGGTATGTTATCGTTGATTTTTGCCAAATTAATCCAAGATAAAATTTTCTGGAAAGAGGTATCTAAGTTGAGAAATGCTTTCTTCAAATTTACCTGTAGGAAAGTGTGTAGTGATTGATGATTGCTGTGAATGTTTAACCCATCAGGAGACAGTGCTACTCCTGTGCAGGTGATTCTGAGTGTTGAGCAAGTCATGTTCTTAACGGCTTCTGCTTCAGTTCATGCCTCCAGGTTCCTACTTTTACTTCAGCTCTGACTTTCTTCAATGAAGAGCTATGATATAGATGTGCAAAATGACATGAACCCATTTCTTTCCAAGTTGATTTTGGTCGTAGTGATTTATCACAGCACTAGAACCTATAACTAAGAGAGAAATTAATATTGGGTTTGTGAGACATTATTTTGACATACATGACTGTGTTTCAGTAAGGATTACAAAAGAGCATAAATTTGAGATCTGAAAACTATTGAGTGTTTATAGATTAATGAAATGATGTTGGAACATACAAAATAATACAGAGGACAGTGCAGATGATGGAGGTCTGGCTTGGAAATTTTAGAGGGAAGTTTAAGAGTCCCCCAAAGAACTTACTGAGGTCACTCAATATTTTGAATCACTAATCTGTAATAGATGTAGCCACTGCATATAGGTCACTTTAGAATCAAAAAATCAGAAATCCACAGACAGATATACAGGGATGGCCTCCAGAACCAAATAAAAATGGAAAAGGGAACCAGAATTGTAACACTCATAGCCCAGACTCTAAATACTGCAACAATTACTGATCCCAACACTTTTCTACTACAATTACCACTGTCGCTGGCCTTAGTCACCTAACATGGCTAATGAGAAAAATATTTCCTAGACTTCTTTATAATACAGAAAGTCTATGTCCTTTTTGCACAGTGGCACAGCTTATATTTAACTCTTTTTTTCTCACACGAAATAATAGGCATTATCAATTGGTATTATTCATTCACACTGGAATATTCTTGTTTGGGAATATGTTTGTAATTCTATGTCCTTTTTCATCTTTCAGGATTGTTCATAATTTCAGAGATAATGAGTGAATATAAGAAAATTGTTCTTCTAATAGGATTAGAGGGTGTGGATGACTACCAGTTTAGGACAATCAAGTCCTTGCTAAGGAAAAATCTAAATCTAACTAAAAAGATGCAAGATGATTATGACAGAATTCAGCTAGCTGACCTGATGGAGGACACATTCCCAAAAGACTCTGGACTGGACAAACTGATAGAAGTGTGTCAAAGCATTAAAGAACTTGAACAGCATGCTAAAAAACTTAAAACCGAGAAAGCAAAAGGTAACGTAACAGGAGAACACCCTGGACCCTTATCCCTTTTCAACTCCACCCCTACCAACCTTCTGGCTCCCTGCAGTGGTCAGAACTGGTAGGTCGCTTTGCCAGTGTGTGCCTTAGAAACTATGGGTGTTAAAGCATTTCAGATTTCGGCAAGTTGATGTTTTCAAGAAATTCTACAAAAAAAAAAAAAAAAAAAACCAACCAAACAAACAAAAAAAACCTTGATTTATTTTTGGGCAGAGATTTTTTGCATTGGAGGTAAATAAAATGAAAAGCAGTTGTTGAGAGAGGTTAGATTAACCAACATGGTAGACAATCTAGAAAATGATAAAGTAAAAATTGAAAATAATCACTTAAAGCATTTAAATAGAATAAATATAATACTTGATTACCAATCTTAATCATTCATTCACGCCTTTTCTGGTAAGAAATGTCATTCTGTAAAATCGTAATGAAAATGGAATAAATCATGAATTTCATTTTTTTAAATAAAAGAGAAAATAAATATGAATGAGCATCAGCCATCTTAGCATTTTTTTCTGAATTTATTGTGTTTTCTTTATCTCTGTAGTTAAAAATCAAAATAAAGGAAAAAATAAAACTGCCTTGAAAAAGACAGAGCAAGATGAACCCAGTAGTTCCCAATCTCTTTCCACAAATAATGAATCAAACGAGAACAAACCTTCTTCAAAGGTAAAGTGGCTAATCTCCCACGATAAAGTTTCTATTCAGGTTTTTCTTCTTCTTAATTCTTTAGATTGAGTACTCTTACCTGTCTAGTCCAAGACTGTAGTGAAAATGGATTTCTAACTTAAGAAACTCATAGTGACCTGCCACTTGTCCTGAGTCAGATTTACCATGTGCTCTAATGTGTGCAGTATAACCCTCCTCCCTCATGGATGCAAACAAAGATTACTACACGGCTTGTTAAAGACCATTCCCTGAAATAACACTGGCTTTGGGAGATAGCTTTTCAAATGATTAAACCTAAATATGAACTTTGTAATTCTACATCTACCACTCTTCTGTCTACACAGAGAGAAATAAATGTAATTATTTTTTACTCCTCTATGAGACAATTCCATATGTCTTAGTTAGGGTTTCTATTGCTTTGAAGAGCTATCATAACTACAGTAACTAGTATAAAAGAACACATGGAACTGGAGCTTTCTTTCTTTCAGAGGTTTAGTCCAATAGAGTCATGGTACGAAACATGGCAGTGTGCAGACAGACATTGTGCTTGAGAGGGAGCTGAGAATTCTGCATCTCCACAGACAACAGTAAGAGAGTGTGTCACTGGGCCTGTCTTGAGTATTATAAACCTCAGGACCTACCCCTCAGCGACACACTTCCTCCAACAAAGAATACCTATTCCAACAAGACTAGACCTACTTATGCTGCCATTCCCTGGTAACCAAGCATAAAATCTATGAGTCTGTGGAGGCCATTCCTATTCAAACAACCATACCATACAATCCATCAGTTAAGAAAAGGGAGTACACAATGACACAAATATAATGAGAATCTAGTAATAAAACAAAGATTCTGATGGTCTTAAAATATTATGATTTATTTAACAAAAGATAGAACTAATGACTAGGGATGAAGTAGTATAGAAAAGCACAACTTAGCATGTACAAAGCCTGGGATTCAGTTTCCAACACATGGCAAAAACAATAACGAAAGACAAATGTTGTTCTTTCAGAAAAAGAGAAAACAATCTATGAAAACTGAAGGTGGCAAGAAAGGGAAGCTTACCCAGGAGCAGACTCGGCTTCCAGAACCTTCAGGAAGCATACCACAAATTAATGAAGTTTGTCTCCAGACTCCTCCTAAGCCTCCACCAACACCATCCAGCAGTTCCTCAAACAAGGTACCACTTTTCTGTTACCAATGCTTGCCCATTCCCAAAGCATATTGCTGGACTCAACACAACCTTGATCACTCACTACAAGGATTTTCCTCTTATTATTAAATAGCTCATTAATTTATCTAATCATGTATCACAGCCTCCATGGTATTGAAAAGTAAGTATTTGTGAAATGATTTATAATTTTGTCAACCAACATTCTGCTTAGAATTAAGAAGAAAGTATAGGAGAGATAGGCAGAGATAAACACAGACATGTCAATCCCCATTGCCTACTTTCTTCTCACCCCTTACCCTTTGCTGGTGAGTCAGCATGGGAACGTATTTTCACCATTCTGTGTTATTCTCAGCTGGTATTGGACACATACTGCTTCTCTGCTTGGAAGTCGTTATCCCTGTTCATTCACTAACCAAATACTGTATACCTGTAATGATCACTTTTCTGAGACTCAGCTTCAGATCCCTCCCAGGCATACACTAAACTCTCTCAGCCATTTCTTATCAAAAGGTAGAGTTTTCTGATCCCATTTTGATGCCTTTCTTTTAAATGTAACTATAAATGCCCTAACCTTAAAAAAAAAAAACCTCATATATCAAAGATCAGGTATGCAATCTTGAGAAATTTACACAGATACCTTTATTTTATTACATGGTGCAATTGTGTTGAACACTCTATGTGATCAGCATTTAATCTTTTTAAATGGCAGAGCCCTGTTATTTAGCATGGAAATTCCTTGGGCACATCTAATTTAGCTTGTTTCTAAATTATGACAGCAATATAATTCAAAATGTACACAAATCTGGAAAATAGGCTACTGTTAGTAATAGTTTTGGCTTGAATGGCATCAGATTAATAGCAATAATTGCATTTTGGAAGACTTTAACCCTTAACAATTAAAAACATAAAAAATCAGTAAAAATACTCATTACTGCTATAGGAAATATTGGCATATTAACTTACCTTAACATTTAAGGCAAAATTTATAATCATTAAATTTTTATATTTCTAAGATTATAAAAGTTAATGAAGACCATAACTAGATCTGTTGCCTGAAGTAGAAGTATTCCTCACATATGTAGAAGTTTAATTTAAATGAAGTTATGGTAATTTTAAAGACCTAAATAAAGGTTTAAGTGAGTATAGATGGGCTTCAGAAATGACAGCCCAGCCATCTGTCAACTGAGTTACATTGCCATCCACCAAAATACATCTATGTGTTCCATTTATTTTAGATTAAACCAAAATATGGACTTTGAAATTCTATACCTAATGTACTTCTGCCAACACAGAAGTATATAGGGTAAGATAAATGTAATTTTTTTACTCCTCTATGAGACAATTACATACATCTTAGTTAGGATTTCTATTACTTTGAAGAGCTAACATAATTATAGCAACTAATATAAAAGAACACGTGAATGGGGAGTTGCTTACCTTCAGAGGTTAAGTCCATTATCGTCATAGTGGGAAGCACGGCAGTGTGCAGGCAAACATTGTGCTGGAGAGGTAACTGTGAATTCTACATCTCCATAGGCAGCAGTAAGAGAGTGTATCACTGGGCCTGGCTTGAGCATCTGAAACCTCATGCCCCACCCTCAGTGACACACTGTCTCCAACAAAGTACACCTACTTCAACCAGGCCACGCCTACTAAGAGTGCCAGTCCCTGGTAACCAAGGATCAAATCTATGAGCCATAGTGGGCCATTCTTATTCAAACTAACACACCATACAATCCATCTATTAAGAACGAGGTGTGCACAATGGCACACTTATAACTAGAATATAATTAGAATTCAATAATAAAACAATGACCCTTATGGTCTTAAAAATACTGACTTTTTTAATACTTAAGGTATTAGGGCTGTAGAGATGGCTCAAAGGTTAAGAATACTGGCTGCTCTTTCAGAGATCCTGGGTTCAGTTGCCAGCTCCCATATAGCAACTCACAACTGTCTGTTACAGGAGATCTGACACCTTCACTCTAATAAACATAAAATAAATTTTAAAAATTATTTTTTAAAAAGACCTTCCTAAGGAGTGGGTATAAAATAGTGTAGAAATGCACAATTTAGCATGACAAACCCTGGGTTTCAATTTCTAAACACGGGGAAAAAACCAATAAAGACAAACCTTGTTCTTTCAGAAAAAGAGGGGGAAAACTATTAAAACTGATGGTGGCAAGAAAAGGGAGCTTACCGAGGAGAAGAATCAGCTTCCAGAACCTTCAGGAAGCGACGCTCCTCAAAACGAAGGTTGTATACAGACTTCCCATGAGCCTCCACCAACACTCTCCAGCAGTTCCTCAATAAAGGTATCACTTTTCTGTTACCAATGCTTGCCCATTCCCAAAGCATATTGCTGGGCTCAACACAACATTGAAAAAAAACGTCTCCATGATTCCCTACTACAAAGATTTACATATTATTAAATAGCTCAGTAAGTTATCTAATCTTGTATCACAGCTTCCATGGTATTGAAAGAGTAAGTATTTATGAAATGATTTCTAATGTTGTTAATCCACGTTCTGTTTGGGTTTCAGAAGAAAGTATTGGGGAAACAGGCAGAGATAAACACAGGAACGTATCAATCCCCATTGCCTACTTTCTTCTCAGCCCTTCCCCTTTGCTTGTAAGCCAGATTTGGGGGTTATTTTTTTCCATTCTGTTTCTTCTCAGCTGGTATTGGACACATACTGCTTCCCCACTAACCATTTCATTCACTAACCAAATACTGTAAAAACTGTAATGATCACTTTTGCTGAGACTCAGCTTCAGACCCCTCCCAGGCATACACTAAAATCTCACACCCTTTACTCATCAAAATGTAGGGTTGCCTTCTACCATGTTGACGCCTTCCTAGTATAACAACAATGGTCATAACTATAAAAAGTATTTTGTCTAAGTTATAGATGAAATGTGTGTGTGTGTGTGTGTGTGTGTGTGTGTGTGTGTGGTGTGGTGTGTGTTTTGAGATTCTGGCTGAAAGTTGCAGAAATCTCCTTATTTTATTACATGTCACATTTATGTTGAACACTCTATGTGATCAACATTTAATTTTTTAAATGGGAGAGTCCTGTTACTTACCATAGAAATTCCTTATGCACATCTTTTTTCTTTACCATGCTTATAAATGATGACAGCAATATGATTTAAAAATGTACACAAGTCTGGAAAATAGGCCACAGTTAGTAATAATTTTGGCTTGAAAGGTATTAGATTAATAGAAAATGTTGTATCTTAGAAGACCTTCATCGTTAACAATCAAAACAATTTAAAAAATCAGTATAAATGGCCATTACTGATATAGGAGAGTATTGGCATACTAACTTACCTTTACTTTTAAAGCAAAATTTATAATCTTTCAAATTTTTATTTCTAAAATTATAAAGGTGTAATGAAGACTATAACTAGATCTGTTCCCTGAAGTATAAATCTTTCTTGCATATGTAGAAGTTTAATTTAACTGAAGTTACGGTCACTTTAAAGACCTAAATAAAAGTTTAAATGGATATGGATGGACTTCAGAGATAATGACCCAGCCCTCTGTCAACTCAGCTACATTGCCATCCAACAAAATACACATGTGATCCTTCTTTTTGAAGTGTACCTTTCCCACAATTTCAATGACATGGCCTGAAAGTATGATGGGTGGGCTCCCTGTGCACACAATAAGGACTTAATACGTGATGAATTGGAAAGTCTGCATGAAGAAAAGTCCAGAAATAGCCAGCTTTACTAAAGTTTCATTTCTCACAAAATAACACTAAGATCTGAAACAGAGCAAGAAATACTTGACCAGGCACATAAGATACACTGAGCTAGAATTCTATTCCAGACCAATGAAATTTTAATATCTGGCTTTTAAGAAAAGTTGTAATATCCATTAGTTAGAGTGGATGCTAGTGTTAGAAACACCTAAGTATGATCTAAAATATTTCCTTCAGCCCAGGAGAAAGTTGACAGGGTAAACGTTCTCTTTTCAAAAGAGGAAGTGAAATGATGCACTTAGCCTTATTTTCAAAAACTATTAAGCACTATTAAAAATCATCTCATTCCTATTTTCCTTTAGAAACAGAAGATACCCCAGCTTCAAAAAATGCCAGCAACTGGTAACTCATCAGAAGGAAAATTCCAGACTCTTCAAGGACTTTCAGCAACAGCTTCCAGCAGCCTCCAGGCTCCTCAGACACCTCTAGAAGCAGGCTTCCTTTTAAAAACATCTCAAGGCTCTCCAGCACCACTTGTCCAGAATTTTTCTATGTCTCCAACATCAGACTCCAGCATAAAACTGAACTCTCATGTGCTGCTCACACAGTCCAGTAGTGTCCATGTTCCCCCTGTACCGTCAGCAAGAGCATCTAGTGATGTCTGGGTTCTTCCCATGTCCTCAGGTACAGTGTCCAGGTCTCTAAGTGCTGCTCAGACATCACCAGTGTTACTGTCCAGCAGTGCCCAGAACTTTCACCCATCTACAGTGGCATCATTCAATAGCACGCAGATTCCTCACAGTCCTCAAGTAACAGCATCCAGAAGTGTCCAAACCCCTAATGTACCTTCAGAAACATTGAAAATCAAAGCCCAGGTCATAAATGTGCCTCCAGAAACAGCATCTAGCCATGTTCAGGTTTCCCATGTTCTTCCAGAAGCAAATACCTGCACCGTTCGGGTGCCTCAAAGAGCAGCATCTAATAGCATTCAGTTTCTTAACTCTCCTACAGTAAAAGAACCCGGAAATGCCATGGTGTCAGTTCCCTTAACAACAGGACCTACTTTTTTCCTAGCTTCTTTGGAATCTCCTGCTACAGCATCCAGTCGTTTCCAAGTTTCTCAGGTACTTCCAGCAACAACATCCAAAAGTCTTCCAGCTCCTCAGATGCCCATACCAATTGAGAAAAGCAGAGCACAGACCACTGACGTGTGTACAGGAACAGCAGCCAACTTTATCCAGGTTCTTCATGCTTCTCCACCAAGAGTTTCCAGAAATGTGTGCGCCATTCAAGTGCCTCATGAAGTACCATTCAACACTGGACAGGCTCTTTCCTATCCTAAAGTAAAAGCATCTAAAAGTGTCCATGCTCCTCCAGTGCCTTCAGTAGCAGCATCCAAAAGTCTCCTGGCTTCATGTACCTCTACACCAACAACTTCCAGAAATCTTCTAGCTCCACAGATGTCTGTAGCAGCAACATTCAGTGATCTCCAGGTACCCCCAGCAACAGCAAGCTGCAGTACATCTAGGGTAATGCTTCCTGTTCTCACAATATAATGACTTGGAAGGCTTCTTCATTAATCTCTATAAACATGCAATCTTTATTTAGATAATTACTCATTTTATTGTGTGTAGTTACAGCTTCTTCTCTATTAAACTTTAAAATACTTTGTATGCTGTACTCTATTGAGAAATGTCTGACTCTGTGATCACCTGATCATGCCTATTTTCTAAGGAGTATAGTGAGACACTTGCTTATTTAAATTTACACATTGCAACTTTTGTGAAGGTGTTGTTTTCAAGTTGTGAATCACTGCTCCTGTTACAATGCAAATGTTTATCCTGATGTCAGAACTCAGGATAAGGAATTAGAGTTAAACCCTACCACCTTCAGAGTGAAGTGTATGTTTCCAAGTCAGATTTCAGAGAGTGATACCAGTTATAGTTGCCTCCCTGTGCTGGTACCCAGGTTGGCCATGACTGCCAACATACTTCCTCCTTAACTTTCAAGGTGCTCTCCGGATGCTTAGATATGGAGTGAGATACTGAGGAGGAAGATGGTCAAGGTAAAAATGACTTCATGAAAAATTTCTGGTCACAGGATTCTCCTCCATTCTTGCTATTATACCAAAAAAATAACAAATAAAAAAATCTGCTTGCTTGAACCCTTTCTGATATCCAATATTTGAGAAGAACTTCCTGGGGATGCCAACCTCACTCTTTTACAATAAAGCTTTGACCCTTTAGACAAGGTTTTGTAATTGAAATCTTCAAAATGTTCCTAGATAGAAGACTTGACTATAGCATTGGAGGCTTTGGGTTCATTCCCTAGAACTATAAGTATAATCCCTTTATCTACCAGGTAAACTTAATATTAGCTTGAATCACTAGGTAGAGGTTAATATAAATATGCATCTCTTCCTTTGTCTAGGTTATAGTATGGCAATCATTATGTAGATGTTCCCCATTCTACTCGGTGGAATTATGCATTATGATCTGTCTGAACTGTAAAGTTTTATTCTCTGTGTGTTTTATGTAGACACCAAAGGGGAGAGACATACCAAAGAAGCCCTCTAGGGAGGAAGGTCATCATGAAGGTCCCAAAGAAGTGATGGTATTGAGAGCAACAGAAGCATTTATTTATGACTTGAATGAGGACAAAAGGATGTTCCATGCTACAGTGGCAACTGAGAGTGAATTCTTCAGAGTGAAGGTTTTTGACACAGACCTAAAAAACAAGTTTATCCCAAAAAAGATCATTGCCATATCAAATTACATTGGCTTCAATGGATTTCTGGAGATACACAGAGCTTCCTGTGTGTCTGATGTGAATGTTAACCAAAAGATGACTATCTCAAATGCACTGAGGCAAACAGCCATTGCAACTCCTAAAATTAAGAATCTTTTCTCGCAAACAAATGGGACATATGTGGATGGGGTGTTTGTGGTAATTAAGGTAAGCCATTGAACTATATGCTAATTTTATCTCGCAATTGGAGATTTTAAGTTTTAACTTGGCCCTGGAATTTATTCAACACATACTTAATGCAGGAAATACTAGCCTTTCATATCAGAAAGTGATGAGTAATCTTTCCTTACTTTAGGGATTGGAATAGACTCTTATCATTCTTCTCCTCAAAGTACCACCATGAAAATTCCTTAGAAGGAAGGAATGTCCTGGCCATGGCAATCCGTCTATAGCCATTCTATTTCCCGGCATTGATGAATTTATAGCACACTTTCTTTTCAGATTTTAGTTCTTTGATAGCTTCCTTGTCCATCTGATTGGCAAGTCAGTTGTGAATGAAGAGTCAAACTCATAGCCTACATGCAGTTTGAGAGGTAGAATAAAACAAACAGATGACTAGTCTGCCCTAGAATGAAACCATGTCCAGCAAGCCAGGATGATTTCTTCAATGTGTTCTCAGTATCACATTCATTACTTTTTATCAAGATTTTTTGATGGAGTGACTAATGTTTTAAATAATGAGAAAAAGTTTAACAGACTAGTTTAATTTCTCAGTTTCATAATGAAAGTGAGGAAATTCTATGGCTTTCACGTTTTTCTTGAAGTGCCAATGCACCAATTCATTAATATGCTTGTTCAATATATGATTTCATAATTCATTGTGTATGAACCAGTCATGACGTTTTCCTTTCTTCTTTGCCGTTTATGACTTGATGGTACAAATACAATTAATAAGTGAACTTATTGAGAAACAAATTAAACACAAGAATGAAATACCATAGATTTAACCTTAAGGGATTAGGAAAGAGTAGAGTGAACTGATTCATGCACTAAGAAAATGTGACTTTAAAATGAGGTGTGTGTGTGTGTCTGTGTATGTGTTTGCATGTGTTTACATGCATGTGTATGTTTACATGTATATGTGTTTGCGTGTGTGTATATGCATGCATGTGTGTGTTTACCTGTGTGTATGTGTGTGTGTGTTTCCATGTGCACACTGTACATGTGTCCATCTGTTTCTGTGTGCCTGTGTATTTGTTTTTATGTTATTTCTTTTCTGTCTGTTGATGTGTTCATCCTGTTTTATTCTTGTTGCTTTGTCTTATTCATTCACCTGCTTGCTTTCCTAAGAGAGAGAGAAAGAGGGTGTGGAGGTGGGAGGGTGGTGGTTGAGGATTATCTGAGAGGACGTAGGGGAAGGAAGCTAGGATCAGAATATGCTGTATGAAAATAACTTTATTTTCAATAAAAATTAAAATAAATAAAAAGAACCTATAATAGTTTTTCTCAGACTCACAATGAGCCACAAGTAGCCTCTTTTCTCAGGCCTCCTGGATTACCTAAGAATCATGAAATGGTAAAGAAATGGGATTTCTTACTTTTTTTCATTTTTGATCCATTACTTGGCACCCTTAAGAAATCTCAGCTATTCTGATAGTTACCAGTAGTACTTAGGAAGATACTCATCCTTCCTGAAGACTTTCAGCAAATAAAGACCTCAAGTAGGTAAAACTAGAGAGTGGCTTGCAAGGGAAGGGCCACAGTGATGGCTGGGTCAGTAAGGGCTAGGCTCACAAAACCTCCAGACTGATTGCCAAGAACATATTTGTTCACCAGAACGTTCTAAACTCTTATGTTCCTGTAATTCTATTTTTTTCCAGTTATTTCTTTATTTTGTCAGTGAGGGTTGAGAGGAAACACAAAGCCACAAAAAGCCATATGGACTTCAGAAGGAAGCTCTACTACTGAGTTTTCTCCTTCTGCCATGAGTCCTGGTAATGAGTTAGGCAATCAGGCTTGTCAGCAAGTACCCTCACCCACTGAGCCATCTCCCTGTCCCTTGTATCCTTGATTCTAAGCCTAAGAACCATACATGCCTTGTCAGGGGCAGGTACATGCTGACACTCACTTCTCATAGATGGGACAAGCTTGAACACATTTCCTAAAAGAGAAATGTTACCTTGCTTTTCAGAAAAATGAGAGGAATGACTTGATTTACTATTGGATTGGAGATGATACAGGGACAATGGAAGTCGTGGTATATGGACGACTGACTAGTATCAAGTGTGAGCCAGGCAATAAACTTCATCTTGTCTGCTTTGAACTGACTTCAAATGACAATACCTGGCAGCTGAGGTCTGCAAGGCACAGTTACATGCAGGTGTGTATTCTAGAAAATATCAATCTTCCTGAGAATCATATTTTTAAATATTCCAGTAAAACTTAACTGTTGGTATAACATAGAACGTCCTACAAGGGGAGGAAAATTAGGCTTTGCCCATTTAATAAATGAACTTCCTTCCATTATTTTTAAGAATTTTTAAATAATAATAAAAAATAAATTCAGAAAGACTCAAAAGATGTTTAATGATTAAAAAAAAATCTATCTCATTGATCAAAGTGGGGGGATAATTTGGCAGGACTCCAGCTAAGTAAGATATTTGTTTAAAATTTGCATTCTCTCATTTGAAGTTTGAATCAATTAAGACATAACAATTAAAACCAGGAATCAAAGAAGAAAGATCTCTAAAGCAAGACAGCCAGAGACTCCATACCTGCATGAAATTTCACATGGAATGTGTGTGTGTTTTGGGGAGGAGGTTCTGTCTCTAGGAATTCTCAGACTGAATCGGGGAAACCCTGTCCCTATGAATCCTCAGAATGAGTGGGAGGCTGAGATACTGCCTCTACTCACCTTATATTCCTGTCTACACCTCCCTTGTGCTATTATTAAAGACTTGCACCACCACCACCCAGCTCCATTTCTCTTTTATACTGGGTGAATTTCATGTAGGCCAGGATAGCCTTGAACTCTGATATCCTGCTTCCTCCTCCTAAGTGCTAAGATTAAAGGTATGTGCCACTATGATTAAATAGTGGCTAGCTCTGATCTCTGATCTCAAGGCAAACTTTTTTGTCAGAACATAAACAAAATATCATACAGCACTAATTTTTCAAATTAAGAAAAGACTAAAACACAAAGTACCTTGGGATCTTCATCTTTAGCCTTCAAATACTTTCTATTGCATGGGATAATGAATAGAAATTATAAGCTCCCAAGGATTCCGTTAGCAAATCAGATCGAAATGTGTTAAAAAAAAATACAATCCTTATCATATTTACACACTATATGGGACTCATTTTACACTTTAAAAGGGGTCCACTATTACAATGTGAAAAGAAGACACATAAAGAATTACCTGTACATCCACAGAAAAGCTCTTACATTACCATCATTCTCTGAACATCCGCCAAAGTTCCAAACTTTACACCATCAAAGTCTTTACTCCCTCCTCCCAAACTTCTTGTTCATAAGACTCTGAAACTCAGTATTTACCTAAGGGACTTGCAGCCCTTTTCCCCTCTGCTGCAGTTCTGTGACACACCCTGCCCATCCACCAGGGCTCAAATCTGTAGGAGCGACTAATTAAATTCACAGTCCCAAGAAAGGCAATAAAGCTGATTCCAAACACAGAGAGGCTATTAGGAGATGAACCAGAGTGGCAAAAGGGATGTGATTTATGGTGACTTGTCAGTATGAATGTAGAGAGAAGTGTGGAACCATCTGTCTTTCAACTGATCTGCCTTCATTGCTTTCTTCTTTAAGGTCATCAGTGTCAACAGGAAAGACACTCAATCCTGATTCAGTTATGAAAACCTCCTTAGAACCATACTTCTGAAAACCTGGATGCCAAGGATACTGTTTACAGAGATAAAATCCAAGTCTAGAAAATAAATGTATATATAATCTCTTAAATACAGTACCTATGAAAGCCAGCTCTTAATTCTAGAAAAAGCCATTTCTTATATTCTTTGTACATTTAAATTCTATGTTTTATGTCTATAACTTTTAAAATTATTAATCTGTAACTTTTATATATAAAACTTTTAAAAGCAGTAATTCATTGGAAATATCTTTTAATTATTTGAGACTTGCTATAAAATAAAAAGTTGGTCTGCAGATAAAACTGTGGAATACAAGCTTCAAGTGTCGTGTTTAGTTTCAAAGCATGTGGAAGAACACTCAGACTGTGTCCTGCTCAGAAAAGCCAAGGAATTAATAACACAAAGAAGGTTGAATTCAGCCTTGAATGCACTTTCCAAAACTAGTGTGCTGAGGACAGGACAAGTTTCCAGACTCTTCTTGCTGAGTAAATAAGAGTGTATTATAGAGCATCATCACTTGAGGAAATATTCTCCAAAAGTGAGATGGTAAGAGTGGGGAATTCTATTTGTAATGATAATCTCAACTCCAATTCTAGAATGAAATAATGTCACTAGAAACCTAGAGAGTCAAAGAAGGAAGCCTTGTAATAAAGCAAAGAAATTAGTGAGGATTCTCAGAGAGACCTTTGTGGGGGATTGTTTACCTCTCTCTCTGCTGTGAAAACATATCTGACTATGGCAACTGAACAAAAACTGGGCTTATTTTTGCTCAAGGTTTAATAATAGAGGAGGGTGAGATGGTCAGTGACATTGTGCTTGCATCAGGAAGCAGAAAGGGACGAGTTTTAGAGCTGAGTGTTGTCCCTCCCTCACTAGCTCCCTCCCTTCCTCCCTGCCCCTCTCTGATATTCAGTTCAGGACCTGAACCTCTTTAACAATACCAAGCACACTTAAGTTGAGTGCATTCAAATCCCTTAGCTCCGTCGACAAAGCCCCTCATGCACGTGCTCCAAGGATTCTAGATCCTCTCGGATTTACAATCAATATTAATAGCCATGTGTGTCAATGATCTAACGTGGAGTTATGGATCACAGAAAGGTTGGGGATAGAAGAAAAAAAGGTAGAGAGAAGGAAGAGCTAAGGTGAGTACATCTCTCATCTTGGAAAAACCTTGTCTTCTTTCTCATTCTAATGGTCCTGGAAATCTGGGCTTAATGATCACTTCCCATCAATAGATCAATGTTACTAGAAAAGCATTTGTAGGAGGGGATTCTGTCTGTTTGTTTTGCCTTATTATTTGTTTTGTTTTAGCTTTGCTTTTTCAGCACACAAGGATGAGACAAACTGACATGTCCTTCGCTACTTAACACTCCATTTTTCATGTCTGAAAAACACAATCCACTTCCTGGCCATTATTTGCATCTTCTGTGCACAAACACATTCTGTTTACAATATACATGAAACGTCAACAACACAGACACCCGTAAACATCAGGCTGCAAATGCATGTGTCACAAACAATGAAAATGATTATGGTGGCCCTTAGAAATACTTTCATAAAACACATATATTCAAATATGTCACATGTAGTAAGACGTTTCTCTGTTCCATTTTTCTCTAGAGTCTGGACTCACAGTCCCACAGCTACTTAGCCCCCCCAAAAACAGCAGAAGCTTTTTTTTTTTGCTAATGCTGGTTCCCAGAAGCCTCCCTTAAAGGAGCTGCACCTCTGTTCACCACCAGCAAAGAGAGCCCGCCTGAGAAAATGCTGCTAAAAGGAAGTTATGCTTGACTTTGTTCCCTTTTAATCTGTGTGAACAGAAACTTGTGCTTCCACTGAGGCTTCTGTTAGAATGTGGGTCCTGCCAGACTGCAACTCAAGCCACTCTATACCATGGCACTATCAGCAACATGGATACCACAAACATCAGGTTGCAAACATGTGTCACAGACAATGAAAATGATTACTGCCCTTATGAAAATACTTACTTATATTCAAATATGTCACAGAAACTAAGAAACATGGTCTCGATGCAGACTAGACTAGTTTGGGTGCATGTACAAGACAAACTGTGTCCTCAAAGGGAACTTTTATAATATCCTATTTATCACCTTTCTACATACAATCATGTGTATATAACCAAAATGAAATACTCTGTGGAAAGGACATGCACAGGAAGTAAAAGCCTACCTAATCTAAGCCCATTAATTAAAAAAAAAAATTCGCCTGGGTCACACCCTTTCAGCATCCCAACATCTCCCTCTCCTGAACTCCATGAAAATAACTCTAAACAAAAATTGGGACCTGTGAGCCCCCCTCCTCATGTGGCCCACGGATGCTCTTTACATCTAATTCTTCCTAATCTGTACTGTCACTTTACTTTGAATAAACTTTCACTGATTCTTTAAAATCTTTGTGAGCCTTTACTCAAAATCTTTGAACAGAAGAGTAAGATTTTGGAAATACCTGGCTTAGACTCTCACCAGCACCCCATCTTGTAACAAAGATACAGGAAAAACCACACCAAACACTGAAAGTTAAGTCTTGGGTTTCCAAGTTTGAAGAACTGTGAATAGTACATGTATTTCCTTATATAATACTTTGTCTGTAGTGTCCTGACAGAACACAAAACAGAATAAACCAAGATCTATCTTTCTACTGCATTCAAGAAGCATATTCCACTATCAAAGACAGACATCAATTTAGAGCAGAACCAAAAACAAGCAGGATATAGTAACTACATTAACATTTGATAAAACAGATTTTGAGCCCAAACTAATAAGAAGTAATAAAGGAAGGGCACCTCATAATCATTTTAAGAAATAAAGAAAATATTATAAGTCAACATTTATGGACCAGGAATAATATCAAATTTTATAAAAGAAAATCTACTTCAGCTAAAATCATATATTGTGCTTAGGACAGTGATAGCGGGTGACTTCAGTATGACACTCTCACCAATAGACTTGCCATTTGGGAAAATAATAACAAAGAAACTTTGAAGTAAAATAACTTTATAAATTAAACAGACCTGACAGACAACTCCAGAACGTTCCATCCAACACTAAAAAATATACTTTTTCTCAAAAGGGCATGGAACTGTGTTGCATTAAATCTGGTTATAATAAAAGAAACTCAGAGCCAGTTATTAGGGAAAGGCTGAGATATCAAAGAGAGAAAACACCACAGTCAAATCTCACCCAGCTGTCTTCCAGCTTCTGCAGCCTCTCTCCTCATGGCTTCTACTGCCTTAATCTATCTTTCTATGCCTGCCTTAAATACCCTCTTCACTCAGTTGTTTCACATCCAAGTTAAGATTAAAGGTGTGAGCTATTACTATTTGGTAGTTAGCCTTGAACTCACAGAAACACAGAAAGGTCTCTGTCTCTGGAGTTATGGGATTAAAGGCCTGGCACTGCCTTCCTGGGAGCCTGAAACTCCCTCTGTAAACCAAGCTGGCCTCAAGCAGATCTGTAGGGACTAAAGGCCTAAGTCGCCACTCCAGGTATTTCCCATGCTGGGATTTAAGGTGTGAGTTACCACTCTCTGATCCTCCTGGATTAACTGTGGGTAGATCTCTTTCCTGATATTCCAGACTGGATTTATCAAATATGTAACATATTACCACAGAACTGGCTTCAAAATTTCCCATATAGGATACAAAGAAAGTCGTATGTGATATAGGAAAAGTGAAGTAATCTCTGCATTCAATATGACTACCATCCCATTGACTGAAACAGAATAACAATAATAAAAACAAAAAGAAGTATATAAATTCATGAAAGCAAAACAACCATCAGCTAGAGGAAAACTGGGTCTAAACAGAAACCAAGAAGGAAATTCAACATTTCTTAGAATAAAATTAAAATAAAAATACAACATTACCAAATCAGTAAGAAACAATGAATACAGTTCTAAAGCAAAGTCCATAGCACTAAGTATCTAATTAAAAAAAAAACTGGAAAGGTATCATATTAATAATTTAGTGATATATTTGAAAGCTTCAGAGATGGAAATAAGAACAAATAGTACTTTAAAGGAGTAGACAGAAAGAAATACTCAAACCCAAGGTTGAATTCAGTGAAATAGAAGCAATAAAACCATTACAGAGAATCTATGAATCAAAGAGTTAGTTCTTTGAGAAAATCAACAAGATAGACTGACAAACCTTTAGCCAAATTCACAATAGAAAACTTCAGGCTGCATGAAATGAATAAAATTAGAGCTGTGGAGAGACACACAGTCCAGCAGCTCCTGACGAAATTCAAGGAGTCCTAATAATGTACTTTAAAAGTCTGGAAAACCTAAAAGAAATTGATGAATTCTTTGATATATGTAAATTTCTAAATTGAAATCAAAATAAAAACCAATTAACCAGACCCATAACCCTTAGTGAAATAGAAGGAGTGGTTAAAAATCTCCCAACCTCCCAATATCCCAGGGTCACATCAGCACAGAATTTTATCACATCCTCAAAGAAGAGCTTCCATCAATACTCCTCAAAAAAAAAAAAAAAATCTGCAATGTAGAAAATCAAAGAATGTCTCCTATTTTTTGTTAACCTATTGTCATCCAAATATCTAGACCACAAAAAGTGTCAATGGGGAAAGATATTTACAGACCAAAAACCCTTGTAAACATATTTACAAAAGTTATTGATAGAATACATAGAATTAAATCTAAGAACACATAGAAATGATTATGAAAATCAATAAAAATAATCCACTACATAAAGACTAAAAGAAAATAAATCACATGATCATCTCATTACGTGTAGAAAAGGTCTCTGACAAAATCCAACATCCCTTCATGATAAAACGTGGACAAACTAGCTAACAAGAGATGCCGTAGCATAATAAGACAATTTCTAGCACGCCAACAGCCAATACCATACTGAAAAGACAGAAACTCAAAGCATCCCTGTGGCGGGATTAAGGTGTCAGCCGATAAGGTCAGAAGATGCTTCCGGGACCCTGGAGGGGGCGTGGCCAGCCCCATTGATAAGTGGCTGCTGAGACAGGAGGAGCTCTCTTCCTGGTTCCTGGCTGCTGGCTGCTGGACAGACAGAATCAGAATCCATCATCCTTCCATCGTGCGTCCATCACTCGTCCATAGCTTGGATACACCAGTCCTTGTTTAGGTGCCACCATAAGCTGTTACTAATATTGTGAGTGTTAATTTATATTCTAATAAATATTAATTTTGGACTGGCGCCTTGAAAGTAAAACTCCGTCTACACATCCCCATTAAACTTAAGCACAGGACAAGGATGTCTACTCTTTCCACACCTAGTCTCCGTTGTCCACCAAGTCTTAGCTGGAGCCATAACACAACTGAAGGAAATGAAAGGGATAGACCTAGAAAGGCAAGATGTCAATGTATCCTTATTTTCAGATGATAGGATTTAAAAAATAAAAGAGCCTAAAGATTTTACCAGGAAACTTCAAAATCAACACACAAAACGCAGCAACCTTCAAATGATTAACAGACTGAGAATGAAATCTGGTCTTATTCTGTGGTCTTTGTTCCATTTAGAATTCAGTTTGGGGCAGGGTGATGAATACAGATCTATTTGCATTCTTCTACATGCAGATACTCAGCTTGACAAGCACCAAAGATTGAAGATACTATCTCTTTTCCAGTGTGTATTTCTATCATTTGTATATACATGTATATGTATATATTTGTATGTATGTATATATATATATTACACACATATGTATATATGTCACATGTGTATATATGTCACATATGTTTATATTTATAGATATAGATATAGATAGATAGATAGACAGACAGACAGACAGACAGACAGACAGACAGACAGATAGATAGATAGATAGATAGATAGATATGACATCCCTAGGTTGTTGACTTATGTCTGAGTATTGCATTCAATTCCTTTGTTCTATATCTCTTTCTACTCCAATGCCATGTGGTTTTTATTACTACAGCTCTATAACACAACTTCAAATCAAGCATGGGGTAACTCCAGTAGTTCCTTTGTTATTAAAAATTATTCTAGTTATCTTGGGTTTTCTGTGTTTCCCAAGTGGCAACGATTAATAAAAACAAATATCAGCAGGTGCTGGCAAAGAAGGAGTAACACTTGTTCATGGCTGGCGGAAGTACACCTACTATGGAAATTAGTATGTTGTTTCCCCAAAAAAGCTAGATATAGTTCTTTCACAAGATCCAGCAATACTCCTACTAGTGCTATAAAAGTATAAAGGAGGGACGAGAATAGGATTAAATGGGTAAGGGGCTGGTGCCAAGGTCAAAGGAAGGATATAGGGAGGGATAACTAATACTAAAGGCTTTATTAAAAGCCATATAAAAATCTCCTACTGCAAATGTTTCCTAAAATATGTACATGTATGACAGAAATTTCAATGGAAACATCATACACTGTGGGAGACAAACTCCCCAGTTCAGGAATTGGTTACACCTTATTGAATCTTTGGCCAAAGGGATTCCATAGATCTCCCTCGGATTCTTATTTGCTTCTTTTGTTTATTTTATGTGTGTGTGTTGAGTGAATAGGAAGACTGGGAGAAGTTGGCCTAGGGTAAAGACTGGGGAAAAAAAACATTTATATACAAAGTTTTATTTTTAAAAGCCAATAAATACCATGCAGCAGAGCAGCTGTGACATGAATGCATGCAGCAGGGTAAAATGAATGTTACCAGGCTGCAGGCTTCCTAAGGGGGCAGCTAAGCAGTGTAAGAACAGTGGACTCAACAGAAAACAGCAGGATGGCAGAAGTAGAGAAAATAATTAAGCATCAAAGGCACCGAGAGCTAGAGAAGAGAGTCTGCATGTTCTTGGCACGGGGACACTTCCTGAGGGCTGTAGAGCCTTTGGAGCAAAGTTCTCAGGTGCCCTGATCCTAGAACTTTTAACACTGCCTACCATCAAAACTGAAAACTTCCAAAACCAATCTTTCCATGAAGCTATAATTCTAGGCTAAGCCTTTAAAAGTTGGAAAGCAAAAGGTATGGATGGCTGAGGTCTGTCTACACATGAGTTATAATGCTCTGAAACCCCAAAACTTGAAAACAAACTGCAGCCATAGAGGGCACCGTTGCTAGCTGTTTCTGCCTGCTACAATCTCTATGTTAACTCATAGGATATGAAAGCTGTCAAAGATCAACTTATGAAAACCTGTTTGCATGCCAATATGCCCATCCAGGTAAAGCAAGTGACACCAAACTGCTGAATGATATATCCCAAGAACATGATCCTGCTTGCAGATTAGCTGGAGGGATCCCATCACCATCCACTGCCTGGCATCATTTGTTCTGTGAGACACCATAGGTTCCTCACTCTCCTTGACAGAAAAACACAAGGATAATGGCCATTTCTGGTCTCTGATGTTACTAACACCTAAGAGCTTTGCCACAGCTGTCCGGGTTTCCACGATGTTATTACAGAGGCCCAGTAACTTGCTGTGTTTATCCTTAAATATTCTAAATATTTCAGAAATACTAAGGAATTATTAATTTAATAACTAAATGAAAGCAGTTTGGCTCTTGTCCAAAGAACAGCTAATTCCTTCCCACTTATCAATGATTAGATCTGCAAGTGTGCGATAAACTTCTCAGATTATTTGCTGGCTGGGAGAACCATTAATGAATAACAGAACGTTTTAGCATGTTCTAGAACCAATAGTAACTACATCCCATGTTTTCCTAAATCCAGGAAATATTCAGTTCTTGGTGACAATAGACACCTGCTGAACTCTCCTCCTGCCACCTCCACCTGGAGTGGAGAGGTGAAGTAGTATCTGGGTGGTTCACACTTTCCCTTTCAGATATCACCTTTATTCAGAGGAATGTGTTTGTGGCTGTGGGACACCTATAAATGATTCAGTAAGGAAAACAACTTAACACAGCAGATTTTGTTTGTCCTTGTAAGTAGGGTGTGTACAGTTAGGAGATGATCTAATCTTGCTTGCTGGGAAATGGAAAGCTACAAACAACTAGAAGAAGGCTCACTTTTGCAACCCCCACCTCCCAGGAACAGCAGAGTGCAAAACAGTCAACATTGCTCAGCTTGAAGTGAAGTGAATTGACTCCAATGTCATTATTCCCATCTTAAAAAATACTTCATGTTCTTGGCAGTTAAGAGATGGTGACATTTCTGTCCAATCTTTGAGAGATTTATTCATTTATCCTCTTACTCAAAAGAAACTAGCCCTGCTTCTTGTTTTGCAGATGAATGAAGAATCCAGACATTGCTGAAGAAATTTCCAAGAGGATGAGTCCTGCCCATTTTGTGTAAGGTTGAGAGCTCTGTGGAACCTACAAGAACACAGGGGAAGTCTGTGCTGTTTCATTTGGAGGGGAGTGGAGGATCAGGGCTGGTGCCAGAAACTCTCAGAGCAATGAATCCACAACAGCTGGGTTGTGATGCTTCACTATGGAAAATGAAAAATATCTTAATTCCACCATTACTGGGGCCGGAGCCATCACTAATACATTTTGATCACTGCAGGAAGTACATAATTTTTAAAAGATTTATTTATTTTTGTATGTGACTTCTCTATTTGAATAGATACCTGCATTACAGAAGAGGGCTTCAGATCCCATTATATATGGTTGTGAGACACCATGTGTTACTGGGAATTGAACTCAGGACCTCTGGAAGAGCAGTCCATGTTTTTAATCACTGAGCCATCTTGTCAGCCTGTAAAATACTTTCTAAAAGTAAATATTAGTAAATGGAAAATGAGAAGAAAGCTTTAGTTATCTTGTCTGGAAAGTGAGAAAGAACTTTTGGGCTGTGGTGATTGACTGGGTAAATGATAGTTTAGAGAGAGACATGAAAGAATTACCATGAAATAGTTCTTAGTGGAAAAAAATCTAAACCTTGAGTTGCACTCTTTAATATTCCAATATTGCACAGCATGAGAGGTGATGGGTACATACAGTAAAAAGTGTCTCAGATCAGCAAACACAGCTACTCAAACAAATGGTGTTTTAATGATTTTATAAGTGCATTTAACAACCTGTTGCATTCCCTTGTATTACAGATATAAGAGCAGCATTTCGATCATTGTGATAGAACTTCCATCAACTGAAGAGTTCACTGGTTTTGTTAGTTAGTTTGTGTTTTCTATTTTCTTAAAGTAAAATACGGAGAAAAGTTAAAATTAATTTGAAATAGATTTCTATTCCCTACTTGTGAAATATTTCACATGCTGCCAGTGTACTCTGGTATAGCCCCTCCTGTGTGCTTGAACAGAACATTTCGACTGTTACCATATTAGATGAATCTTCTGAAGTTAACAGTTATATTGCCAAACTTTTCAAATCTTTGCAGCTATTTTTACTTTGTCCACTGAGAGACACAACACTCACTCAATCCTAATTCAGTGTTTGTTTGTTTTTTTGTGTGTGTGTGTGTTTTTTTTCAAATTACCGTTGGTGTGTTCTCCCCACACACAAATGGAATGTCCACTATGCACATATGTGAGTGAGCATGTGTAGATGTGTGAACATATGGGGCAGAATATATTCCAGGACACTATTTTCAAGTGGTTAATTAGCATGAGCAGTTAGAAACACAATGCATTGTTTTACTGAAAAAAACCAAAGTCCAAATAGTCTTTTCAATATAAAGTCTAATTCTATAATTTTTTCATGGCTATTAAAAATAACTTTCCAAGAGTTCTATTTAAAATTGTATATTACTATGAATAATCTGGCCTTTCTCTAGCTATTGTGTAACTTATTTTTAAATTATTTCAACATTAAGAAATGTCTTACCAAAAGGTAACAAAAATTAAATTTTAAATTTTAGTGGCTGGCTAGTTCCTTCATGCCTAGGCTCATTATTTTGGGAGTTTTGTTTTAATTATCTCCCTTCACCTTATGGTATTTCCTCCTTACATTTTAATATAAATGAATCAGTAAACTCTGTGTCCTTTTTCTGCTCTCTGTCAACCATATTGTTATTCTTCCTGTTCGTCCTGTCTTTAGCCAGGGTTTCACTTCTGCAGCAGAGGCACACTTCACTAGGCTTGTTTTTTTACTTTGCTCAGCCTTGGGTTTGGAACATTTACCCACTGCTTTCTTCCTGTAATTCCAGTGGCTGTTTGTATATGGGTTTTAACCTTAAAAACTACTGAGGATTTGAGTGTTAGGGAATAATTTTTAGGATTTCCTATGCAGTGCCACTTTTTCCCCAGCCCAACAAACCAGACTTGAATTATGTTTAGCTCAGACACCTTTTTATACTGATAGAGCTGAACATATTCTAATATCCAAACACTGGCAGTTTTACTCTCATATATTCTGAATATAACCATTATGCCAAAACCTGAAGCAATAGTATTTCTGTGAAAAAGCATGGATGCTTGCATGTAGGTCAAATTCATAAAAGAGTATGCACAGCTTCTTGCCACCTCATATCCAGTTATATTTTAGATATGCTTTTGCTGCCATAAGTCACAAAACAGGCCAAAGCTTTCAAATTTTAAACCTGTTGTATTTTCCAATTGATACAGGATGTTAGCAGGGTTTAAGCATGACATGTAGGATAAAAACAAACCAAAAACTGTCTCTATGAATAAATCGCCAAGAAAATCAAGCTTAAAAGGAGGAAAAACAAAGAAACTATTGACAGAATTCCACCTAGTTAATGTTGTGAACAGACACTAAAAAATACAGAGATGTTCAGCAAAGTGACAGCCGCGGGGACACAGAAGACACGGAGCAAGGTGCAGGGACCAGAAGATTGTGACAAACAGAAAGTGATCAAGGCCCATAGGGCTGTAGTCAACCATCATCCTCTATATGAGGAGAAGATGCAGCCCTTCTACACATGAGCCCCTTCATCCAAGGGTACAGGAAGAGTCAAGCACACATACAGGGGCAGGTTCCAGCACCAGCAAGGACTAGAGGGGAGACCAGTAATTTTAATGTTCCCAACTCTAAAGGCTACAGTGACTGTGTACTGCCACATTGTCTTCTGCCACAGACCATGACAGACTTAAGTCAGACATTAACAGGGCTTGTTCATCAACAGATAAATTACAAACTTATTTTTCACAGTGCCACATCTTGTATTTAACTCTCTCTCCCTCTCTCTCTCCTCCTTCCCCCCCCCTCTCTCACACACACACACACAAACACACACACACACACACACACACACACACACACACACACACACACACGAAGAAAACACGGACAACACTATATAAGGGATCATTTACTCACACAGGAATATTCTGTTTATGGAATTGCATGTGTATGTGTGTAACCCTGTATCATTTTTTTCATATGTTAGGCTCATTCATAATTTGTGAGATAATAAATGTACACTAGAAAATTGTTCTTCTAAAAGGATTAGAGAGCATGGATGGATATCAGTTTAGGATAATCAAGAACTTGTTAAGGAAAGAGTTAAACTGGTGTGGTGAGCAAGAGAAAGTCTGGACAACTCAACAGAAGGGAACATAGCGTAAAAATCAAATCATTGTTATCTAATATAACTTCTAACTCAAGACCCGAGCTACACACTCATGCAGATTGTCCCGACCATCAGTGGAAAAACAGTGGATGAACTCTGAAGGCAGAGTTCCTACAGAAAATGACTTTCCATTTTTAGTTTAATTTCCCCATGTATGTTATTGTTGTTGTTAGTTCTAAGATTCTGAATTTCTTCTACTAATCTCTAAGAAACAGTCAAAAAATATCTTCGTCATTGCTGTGGATTTATGAGGCAAGACAACACATATCTAGAAACAATTTATATATTATCTTGATTAGAAAGAGACGGGTTTAGTAAACTATAAGCACAATACCCTGGAAATATTCTTCACAAAAACAATACAGAACAAAATGAAAACCCTAGAAGTTGTACATGATATAGTTATCTGAAGTCGGTGTGCAACAGACATAGACCCAATCTTTTATCCCTGAGAGATGAAAGTGTCCTCTGGACTTTAATGTGTGTGTGTGTGTGTGTGTGTGTGTGTGTGTGTGTGTGTGTGTGTGTGTGTGTGTGTGTGTGTGTCTAGTTCATGAAACTAGAAAAAGTATCATGGGAGAGGAGGAAGCGATATTAAGGAAGGGAATAACTGTAAATGTGATTCATGTGGTAAGAAAGAAAAAGTGAGAATAAGTTTGAAGAATGAAGGGAACCCGGCAGAGAAATATAGGAACAAGGGGAAGACGTTGGGGAAAGGACCAGATGAGAGAGAACAGAACAGTGACACACAGATATGAAAATGCCAAATGATGCTCCTGGCTGTGAAGTTGACATGAAAACTTACTCCTAATAAATATGTGCAGACGAAAGTTTGTGTTTCTGACTAGGGGAGCTTAAGAGTAGATGGTATAAGCATCTAAGGATGTGCTGTCATCCAGAGAAAAATGGAGAGTAAAGATTCTCTGCAAAACAATAGAAAGAAAGAAGATGCATTGTTTTGTGTGGCTAAAAACCATTATCCAAAAGTAAGATATTTAAGTCTATTTTTCATTTAGAAAAGAATAACTCAACCAAAAAGTCTAATGATACTACAAGAAACGGGCGATGTGAGATAATGTGTGAGCTTTTAGCCATATTAGATACCAGCACAGACCTCTCTGAGGCTCCAGGAACCCCTGCCCTCCCAGCTATTCCCTCACAAAAAGTAATACCCTCCTGTTCCTTCTCAGATGACTTCTTAATATAATTACAATAATAACAATAATCTCAAACAAAGGTCTTCTCGTCTAAACCCCATTTGCTAATTTAATTAATATGACGATTCATCAAGTATGCATTTTGAGACCCAGGTCACAATTTGCAAAGTCTGGTTATTTTGGTGCATGGTAACAATGTATCAGGACTCTCAGAATGACCAATGTGTAATTCTTTTTAACAAATTATAGAGGTATTATTTGGAATACATAGCTCTTGGAGCATATCTAACTATTTATGCTCTTTAACAATGATTTTAATATAATTATAACCACTCATAATCCTTGAAGAAAGGTCAATATTAGTAATATTTTAATTTGGATGTTAGCTGTTTAGTAAAGCTAATTTCTAAGGCTTGTACTTTATCCGACTTGTATCACAAGTTATCATTAATATACAAAGAATCCAACAATGGTAGACATCATGGATATTTACAAATGTTTGTAAATAACTTATCTGTTACTTTGGAGGTAGAATTTAAAATCTCAGATCTTTAACTTCTTGAATGTTTAGAAAATTATTTTTAACAACCATAAATAATTTGCCACCTTAAATGCAAATATTTCTTGTTTATGTGGTAGTTTATTTGGTCCGAATTAGAACAAGACAGATTAGAAAACTTGAACCTAGTCTGTCGCATGAAAGAATGAGACTCAAGGATAGATCTGGTTCCTGTACCAGCTGCTCTAAGGCCTGCAATTTCTCTTTTGTTAGAGGCCATTGATGAACCCATATAGGCTTCTGTGTTAGCCATTTTAGAGGTAGTGCTGTGAGTGTTTTTGAAAGATCAGCAGCTGTTTTGCCTTGTTTCTCTATAACCTGAATGGTCTGTGACTGTTTCTCATATCTTCTGATATTTCTTCTGGAACCATGTGCTAGTTCATGGCTTATTTCTGTATTTGGTGGAATATTAATCTGTGTGTTCCACTGTTGCAGTAAATCTCTTCCCCATAAATTTATAACAATATCAGCCACATATGGCTTTAATATTCCTCCCTGTCCTTCTGGTCCTATACATTCAAGCCATCTTTCACTCTGTCTTACCTGGGATATCAACCCAATTCCCAAAAACTGAACATTTACCTCCTGAAGGGGCTAACTTGGATGCCATGACTCAGGTGAAATTATGGATACATTCGAGCTGGTGTCCAATAAGCCTTTAATAATAACATCATTTATCTGTACTTTTAATTTTGGCCTTTGCCTTTGATAGAAGTTTGCCAAAATATTTGCCTTATATTTTTCCCTGAATTTTTTTCTTTTTCTGTAAATTTTCTATCATTCCAGTTAGTGTGTCTTTTAAAAATAGGTTTTAACCTTTTTAATTGTTCTGGGAAGGTGTTTCTTCCACAATGGCAGGGTAAGACTGGATTGGACTTGATATGGGGGCTTTTGAAAGCCCCCTTGGGGCATTTCCCTAGGGCAGAAAGTTACCTGACCTACGGGTTTTTGAAAGCCCCCTTGGAGCATTTCTCAAGGGCAGAAAGTTCCCTTGTCTGTCTCTTGTTGATCTGCACTCATTAGTTCAATGTCTTCCTTTTCCACACCTTCTGCATATTCCAGTAGGGAGGGGTGTTCTCTTGGGATTATTCCCACCAAAAGCATTGTTTCTGGGAATGCCTTGTTTACAATCTCTTTTTATGTGACCTTCCCTTTCACAATTATAGCATTTGACATTTTGATTTTTTCTTATACATCTTGAAATAAGCCCTTCTACCCAGTTATCATCACTGTCATAAGACTCCATATTAATTGTCTCACGAATCCAATCCTCCAAAGGTGTTGACCTTGCTTTTAAAGGTCTAAGTATTTTTCTACATTGTGCATTGGCATTCTCAAAAGCCAGTGATTCAATGATTATTTGCCTGGCTTCTGAGTCCAGTGCCATTCTATTTACTGCTGTGGTTAATCTGTGCAAAAAACCTGTAAAAGTTTCTTTGGGACTTTGAATTACTTTTATAAATGTTTCATTTTTTTCCCCTATTTCTTCAATCCGGTCCCAAGCATTTAAAGCTGCCATGTGACATAAATCCAAAAGATGGTCACTGTATAATGACTGCCTTTCAATATCGACATAATCTCCTTCCCCAAGGAGTTGGTCTTGAGAGACTTCTATGCCTCTGGCCCTGTTTCTTTGTCCTTTTGTTTTAGCCTCCTCCCTCCATCATGACTTGAATTGCATGAGCGTCCCTGCCTCAATAATGGCTGTAACCATATCCAACCAATCTTTAGGGGTGACCCAGTTACAGCATGACCAGGAGTTCAGCATTTGCTTAACAAATGGTGAATGCATCCCATTCCTTTACTCTCTGTAATTCTAATATTTTTACTGGAGCCCAGCTAGCTTCTCTTTCATCTTTTTCATCCTTCATTTTTTAAAGGTTACTGGGTATACTAATGTTGCCTGTTTTTGTCTAATTTTAGATAACCTTGCTGAATTTGGTTCTTCATATTCCTTTGTTTGAATTTGAGCATCTTTGTGTTCTCTCTCAATAGGCTTTTTAAAGACCTTTTTCTTTGGATTTACATTAGTCAACTTTTTCTGTGATATCAAACAATAAATATTCATAGTAAATAGTATGATAAACATTATGATATTTCCATCTATCTTATCTATTTTTTCCTTTACTGATTTTAATATCAAATCATTTAATGAGAGGTTACAGTATGACCAATCACCCTCCATTGCTTTAAACAAATTCCCTCTTTTTTTAAAAAAAAAAAATTGAGTTACTTACTGTTATTGTCCGTTGATGATTCTGAAGTGGGGCAGCTACCTAGTGTGATAGCAACCCAAAGAGGGGTCCAAAAAGGAAAAAGAAACAACTCACCAGGATAAAGAGGCCACTGTCTGAAAGACTTACCCAGATGAGGGTAAAACAGAAACACGTGTGGCCGGTCTGCCTAAGGCTGGAAGCTAACCTGGAATGGAAAGCCTAGCCACTAGTAATTACTCCTCCGGCCACGTGTTGTTCTGGCCAGCAAGTGCGGGGTTTTTTTGGGGTGGGGGGTAGGAAGAAGAGAAATTGGTGCCCCACATTGGGTGCCAATTATCACACGAAAGAATGAGACTCAAGGATAGATCTCTGAAGAAGTTGGAGATACTAGAGGGAATAAACACCACAGTTAAATCTTACCCAGCTGTCATCAAGCTTCTTCAGCCTCGATTCCCTTGGAATGGTTCCCTCTGTGTTTCAATCCTGTCTTAAGTACTCTTTCATAAATTAAGGCGTGGCTCCACCACTGCCTACTTGGGAGCCTGGAATTCCTTCTATAATCTGAAGTGACCTTGACTCAGTTGGGATTAAGGGTGTAGGTCACCACTCCCAGGATACTCCCTGTGCTGGGATTAAAGGTTTGAATCACCACTCTGATTTTCCTAGACTGACTGTGGTTAGAGCTCTGGGATTTCTGGAGCTTTTACTACCCCCCCCCATAGACTGTGGGTAGATTACCTCTGATATCTCCAAAACTTATGAAACTTTATTAAATCCCCACACTAGTCAGATGCGTAAATGAGATTTGACTGAATTTTTAAAACAAGCTGCTCAAACTCTCTACCAATTGATCCAGATCCCTAGCCCATTACACTCTGTATAGTTCATTCTTTTACGACACATATAACTTACCCGCCCACCATTTCCAGACTCTATCAGGACCTCTATCATCTTTCTGTTGTTTCTAGGATCTTCAAATGCTTCCTGCAACACCACATAGTGTGGCAATTTACTGGATGATATCTATTCTTTTATTTAAACTAAATTACTGATCTTGATTAAATATGTACTCTGAGATCATTCCCTAGGTTCATTTTAATACCCATATACTAAGATCTATGAATCATTGAGCACCTCTGCTCTTTCAAGACTACAATTAACCATTAGATTATCTTTGTTTTACTCTGGCTGTCATTTCTGCTTTTCCTTCCTTGCATAAAGTAAGTGTTTGGGTTAAAAAAAAAATGTAAAAACACATGGTCAATCAGAATCAAGCACCAATCATTTCTCATTTATTTTGAATTGAGCTGATAATACTATCTTTTAAAATGTAGGAAAGTAGCCACATACAAAAAAAAAAAGAAAGAAAGAAACTAAAAAAACAACTTTAAGTATCTGAAATCTTTCTCAAATGTCACACTCCAGTGTTTATCCCTTTATAATTTGACTCTGTTGCAACCTACGAGATTGAATCACATGACACATATCTTTCTATTTGAGATACTTTCAAAGTTATATATTGTGATGTGGGATGTCTTTCTGTACATTGTGAATATGCTTCATCACCATTTATTAATAAAGAAGACTATCCAGCCTATAGCAAAGCAGTATAGAGTGAGGGGGGTAATCCAAGCAGAGATACAGGGGAAGAAAGGCAGAGTTGAGGGAGACTAAAGCCAGCTGCTGACAGCACAAGATGTATTAGAATACAGGTAAAACCACAAGATAAATGAAAAAAAAAACATAGATTAAAAGAAATGGGTTGATTTACGTTTCAGGAGTTAGTTATTAATAAGCATGAACAGTAAGCTGAACAGTTAGTTAATATAAAGCCTCTGAGTGATTATTTCATAAGAGGCTTCAGAACCAAGGAACTGAGCAGAACAGAGAAAAGCCTCCAGCTACAATAGTGTATCTTGAACTGCCATTCAATCAACCAATATGCATTTTATTTTTATTTTAACTATCTTATTGTCTACGAAACTTTGTGATTAGTTCATTCATTATGAAGATAATCTTATGTGATCTGGCTTTAGGCTCTTGTGAGTCTGCACTACACCAGCAGTGAATAGCAAGAAGATATGCTCCTAACAACTTCCCTTTCTCAAAAAAACAAGTTACATCTCTCTAGTTCTGAGACTAACTACTCAAACATTCCCTACACAGGCATGCTCTCTGTACCCTGCTCCACACTCCAGCCCAATGAGAACCTTCCACTCAAAGCTTGCCTTACTTACATACTGTAGCTCTTTCCTCTGTGGCTCAGTGACATACGCTGTTCCTCTAGCTCTACTCAGCTGTGTAAGAGTGAAGAGTTACTCTCATAGTCCAGAGCAAGCGAGGAAAGCTTATACCATGGGTAAAACTCAAGAAGATAGATAGGAAAGATTGAGAGGAGAGACAAAAATGAATCAGTAGGAGTATAGAAGATTATTTTTGGCTAACTACTTTACAACTTATATAACTTCACCATTTTTTTTTTCTTCAGGACCATCAGGACTTGTACAAGACACCTTGATTGGGGCTCAGTCATGGAAACTTCAAATTCCTCCTTCTGAAAACCAGGAGACCACTGAAAGCATGTTCATAAAGATCTAAATAGCGATAAAAAGAAATATGCATAGTTAGAAATATAAGGCCTATAAGAAAGCTCTTAATTTTAGGAAATGGCATGTTTACCTTATTTTTATTGTTTTGTAAATTCTATATGACTATGGTATTTACATCATTTCTACCTAACACTTTCCTGCCTCCAGCTCTTCTGGTATCACCCCCACCCATACTCCCTGTCAACTTCATGACATCTGTTTTAAATTATTCTTTAAAACACTTTAAAGTTATTTAAAATTACCTTTAAATAAAATACTTAAAGTTGCTTTTAAGTATCCCACAAAAAACTTGAGACACTTGGGTATCTTCACAAATATAGCCCATAATTCCTTCTGACTGTACATTGCTTTTTCCATCTGTGTTATTGCTTTGCTTTGACTAAGGTTTTCCTAATATTTGTAATATGTGAGCTTTCATTTCATTTAATTAAGATGCTAAAAACTTGAGAAATACCCTACACAGACCCCAGGCATAGGGCTTGGAAACTAATAACTGAGTAAACGCTGTATAAAGTGCTTAAGCCAAAGCGATTTAGTCTCGGATGCTTTTTGAAACCCATTAAAGTACAGCTGGCAACTGACAAGACCAAGTTCTCCTGGTACTGTGGCCTTTATCCTGAGCAGAAAAGAGAAGGAGTGGCCTGGTGACTGGGCTTTTCCATTTGAGATTTTGTCTCATGCAAAGGAACGCAGATTCCTAGTAACTCACTTGTGAGTTGATTGGATATAGAGCTTTTAAGTTTGAATCTTGTCCCAATAAAATTTATAAGAAAAATAAATAACAACAATGAACTATAACTATCACCGACTTTTAGTGATAACTAAAAGGTATACAGGTATAGTGGGACTATGTTCTGTTACATTATAAATAATTGTCCCTCCTACTCGCTTAATAAAAATGAAGGCAAACAGGAAGTGTGGGCAGGGCTACCAGACTAAGAAAACTCTGGGAATGGGAAGCAACACCAGAGAGACACCAGAGAGAGACACCAGCAGACACAGAGGAAAGAAGACAGCCATGCTGTTCTGAGAAAAGGTACCAAGCCACATGGCTAAACAGATGAATGGAAATAGGCTGAGTTACGATGAAAGAGCTAGCTAGCAATATGTCTGAGCCATGGGCTGATCAACATAAAATTAATATAAGCCTTTGTGTGACTATTTGGGGCTTTTGGGGACTAAGTGGCAGTGCGGCTGTAAGCAGGTCCAAACCTGGCTAGGCCAGAAAGTCCAGGAAAGAAACATTTTGTTATATACTGGAAAAAAAAAAAAAACAAAAAAACAAAAAACACACTTCTGAGTTTCTATATCTGCGGAAATTGAAAGCTGCTGAAGCTGGGAGGAAATCTCGACCCTTCTTCTTCTCCTCTACCCACAAAACAGAGCAGGTTGAGGCACACCCAGGAAGGCTCGGTATGTGAAGTAGCCTAACATTTGAACTCTGTAGAGTCGACTCGTTAGTTCCCAAGAGGTTAGCTTATATTCTTATACACACACACACACACACACACACACACACACACCACCAACTGCCCCCAACATACTCTACAAAGAGGAAGAAAAGGAGAAGGGGAGAAGCCTTACATCCCACCCTACAGAAGATTTCAGACTCCTGACACCTCTGAAGAAACTTCCAGCAACGTGAGTTCTACCCACTTTCTGTAGATATTAGCTACCTCTGTGAAAACCACAAGAATAGAGGGAAAAAACACACTGCTTATTCCTCTGGGGAGGGGAGAGAGAGCTGGTGGCTGCTGCAGGCAGCAGTGAACGCGCAGTAGCTGGATTCAGAAGGTTCAGTCAGGAAGCTGTCAGCCAACCTTATCCTTCACCACAGAGTTACGAGCCAAGAAAAATGATCTTTACAGTTTCAGATTGTTTAGTAACGTTTCTAAGTGTAAGCCTGAGTAAGTGGGTAAGAGGAAGGCTTTAATTCTCTTGGATGAGGGATCCATGGTTACCTGGTGGCTGTGGTAAGTGACTGAGAGAAAGTGAAGATAGTGACATGAAAATTTACAGTGTGTGGAAAAAGCCTCTGGACATGAAACAGAATGTTTTGAAGCATCTCTACTCCGTGGCAGAGCACTTCATGTGTATTTGAATGGAAACTCTCAAATGTTGATTTCAGAATTGTACGAATATTGGCCCTTTCTTGTTAAGTTTATCAATTTTGTTGCTAAGCTCTCGAAATCACTGCACAAGATTTCTTTTTTCCTTCTCTTTTCAGCTAGCAATCAAGATACATACTTCTAAGCACACACAATGAAAGTCTGGTCTTTACTATTGCTATTAGATAAATCAATTATTTCCAGAATGTAAAATATTATCGTTTCTTGGTATTGGATAACAATTTTAAATCTAATATACATGAACTAGATTTTCATTGGTTATAATATAAAGTGATGTGATTTAAATTTTTCCACTTCCATAAATGTTTATTAATACTATTTAGCTCTATATCTTTTTCTTTCATATTGTATTTTTATTTTTTAATTTTTTAGAGATTTGCTTATTTCATGTATACAAGTGCACTATCTGCATGTATGCCCACACAGCAGAGGAGGGCATCTCTATAGATGGCTATGAGCCAATGTGTGGTTTCTGGGAATTGAACTCAGGACCTCTGGAAGAGCAGCTAGTGCTCTTAACCTATGTGTCATCCCTCCAGGCCCTTAAAAATTAAAATTAACATATATTTTGATTATTCTTCCCCTCCCCAAGTCCTTTCAGATCCTGTACCCTTCCCTATCCACCCAACTTTAAGTTTTTTCTCAAAAAATACAATAAACAAAAATAAAACAAAACCTAAAAATAAAACAAACCATCAAAATGTAGTCAAATAAAAGCACACAGAGAGAGAAAAGAAAAAGCAAACATAAGCTGTGGAGTCCATTATATGCTGATCAACCTGCCCTGGAGAGACTGATACACCCAGTGTTGTTCCACTGATTTTCCATCTCCAGTGGATTTTCCATTTCCAGATATAAATGACCATTCAGTTGTTAACCTTTACCATACTGGCTACATTTTTTTTCATTTAAAAAAATGCAACAAAATAAAGTATAATAAGGTAAAACAAAAACTATCACATCCAAGTTGGACAAGACAAACAGAACGGAAAGCCCAGGAGAAGGCACAAGAATCAAAGATCCATTCATTTTCACACTTAAGAATTCCATAAAATCACCAAACTGGTTTCTATAGTGTAAGCAAAGGACCTGATGTCGGCTTGTATAAACCCTGTGCATGTTGCTTCAGTCTCTGTGAGCCCGTATGAGCTTTTATTAGGTTGGTTTAAAGGACCTTGTTTTCTCAGTGACCTCCTTCCCCTGTGACTCTTATACTCTCTCTGCATCCTCTTCCACGGGGTTTCCGAGCTCTGAGGGGAAGGATTTAACAGACACATCCCAGAGGGGGCTGTGTGTTCCAATGTCTCTTAATCTCTGTATAATGTATGGCTGTGGAGATCCCATCTGCTATAGGAGGCAATTTCTCTGATGATGGCTGAACAAGGCACTGATCTATGAAGAAAAGAGAAAATCATTAGGAGTCATTTTATCATTGCATTTCTTTAATTTTTTTTTTGTTGTGAGAGAAGTATTATTGGTTTTTCTCAAGGTCTCTAGGCTATCTAGTCTCTGGTTCTTGGTCACTCAAGCAGTGTCAAGTATTGGTTCCATCTCATGGAGTAGACATTAAGTCAAATCAGTTATTGGTGGGTTACTCTCACAAGTTTTATGTCTTCGTTGCCCTAGTATATCTTTCAAGCAGATCAGAGAATTTATATCTGGGTTGTTACGTTCTGTTTCCCTTTTGGCAGTGTGCAGATGGTCTTCCTGTACCAAAGATGTTAGCAAGTAGGGGTTAAGGCTTTATGTAACCCCAACTTGACCTTCCCATGTTCAATGACATGTGTAGGTATTGTCTTCAGCAATGGAGCCTTGCTGTCAGCTTGTGGAAAGCAACCTATAGTCTTGACAACAGTTTGAGTTGTTTGGGGATTCCTGTGAAACCCCTTTGGGTAACAACTCAACTAAATGTAACCCAATCTCAGTAGTGGAAGCTTCATTTAGTGACAAGAAATGTCTAGATGGGATCTGTCACCCCATTATTTTGCAAATTCACTTAGATTGCCTTCATATGTATGTATAAATTTTAGGTTTCTACTGTACTAGGTTTCCACGATCCCTTTAGAATGCCCTTAATTTTGGATGTCTTGCTCCATATTCCCTTACATAACCCCTTCTCCCCTCTCCCTCCCCATTTCACCCTCCTGTTCCAGCCTCACATCCATCCATACTTATCTATTCTGTTGTCCTTCTTTAAGGATAACTTTCTCTTCACTCTAATTTAGTGCTACTCAGCCAGAGGGTTGAGACCCCCTTTGGGGGTTTGGAAAAATTCTTTCACAGATATTCTGCACTGTCAATAATTTACATTATAATTTATAACAATAGCAAAATTACAGTTATGAAGTAACAAGTAAAATAACTTTATGGTTGGGGCAGCACATGAAGAAAGGGTCCCAGCATCAGGAAGGTTGAGAATCGTAGCTCTAGTCCTTTACTCTATACCAACCCCTTGTGGTTCTACAGATTGTAGTTTAGTTATCATTGACTTAACAAGAGCTATATATCTTAAATTTAACAAAAGATTTGACTTAACTATAGCATTGGTATTTAGGCTGATAACACCTTCTTTGTTTTTGTAATACTTACTTCATTTGTCTCCCTCCATTGGCCCATATATCCTGCCTGTTTCTCTTCTCTTTTCTCAGACCTTAGCTTGTAATGCAGAGGCAAGACCAGCAAAGCTTGTACTTCTGCTTAGTTTTTCCTCTGAGGGCGTCTCAATTTATTGCTTTCTTGTAGTTAATTCTCTATGTTTTTGGCTTTTGGAAGTATTAAGTCTTGTAGTATCAGACAGTGCATTTTGAAACTCTCCTGTTATCCATTCATCCAAGTTAAGATACTAACAGCAAATATTGTTGCCTTTTAGTTTTTAATTCATGTTAAGTTGAAGGCATCTCTTTATACCAGAAGGAATACATTTCCCCATTTAGAATATGCTATCTGCAGATGGATATTAGTGCCTCTTTTTTAATTATTATATTACTGGAAACTTCATTGGGACTGAGATCATTACCACCAAATCAAGACTGCACTTCAACAACAAAACACAAACTTAAAACACTTACTTCATATGTAAGTGGGTTGCACACAAAGTACTCACACCTCCTGCCATCACAGATCATCATCTTTTGGAGACATGGGTTTTGTCACAAATCATTAAACAAATAAAAATTTCATATTTTTAAAGCTCTTTGATTATGACATCATTAAACAATATATGTAAAATCCACATACTTTTGTGCAAGGCAAATTGTTGTTGATAATGAACAATAATCTTGTCCTTGAATCTTTGCAGGTGATCTAGCTAATCTAGTTCCATGTCAACCCGACCAAAACTAGAGTCATTTTGTGAAACAGAACCTTGATTGAGAAAATGTCCCTACTAGACTGGCCCTTGGACACGCCTGTGGAGTATTCCCTTGATTGCTGATCGATATGGAGGGACCAGCTTACTGTGAGAAGTGCCATCCTTGGGCAGGTGGTCCCAGAATTTATAGCAAAGCTTGGTGAATAAGCAATGAGGAACAAGGCAGTAAGCTGCACTCCTCTGTGACCCGAGGAGGAAAGAATTTACTGCCTTAATTTTTACACTACAGTCTCTCATTGGGTGAAATGAGGGCAGTATTTCAAGCCAAGAATCTGGAGGCTATAACCTTTCACTCCCAGGATGTTTTTGGTTTTCATTTTATCACAGCATCAGAAACCCTGAGATAGCAGTGTTCATGTCTGAAGACTTACAGAGCACTCACTTCCTTTAATATCTTCAATCATCTTAACTGTCACGTGCCATTAAATGGATTTTCCTTCATGGTCTGAACCTTTTCAACCAGGTGACAGTTAAGTTTTCTCACAAGGAAAGCAGTGAATAGACCCAGAAAATAAAACATTGCTATTATACAAAAGATTTACAAAGCCTAATTCTTAACCCAAATGACTTATAGACTTAAGCTAATTTGGAATCTATCATATGTTGAGTAACCAAGGAAGTACACTAAGGGCTAACAGGATCCAAATTCATGAGACTATGTTCTTTCAGGCATTTTGGAAGTTTCCAGAAGACAAGCCTCATTTTTTTTTCTTCTTAAAAGTTGCCATGGTGAGTCAAACAGAAAGCTATATGAGAAATGACAATAAACTCTAATTAGCTACATCACAAAGCAGGGCAAGTAACAAAAGAGTGTAACCCTGATGCTTCTCATACTAGGTAAAAAGAAACAAATACAAAGATACGGGTTATTCAAGGCCTTCAAAAACACTTTAAGAAGCAAGTTTTTATTTAGCAAACTGCAAAAATTATTAGAGGATTTAAGCTGAATTTAATCATGTTTATATACATAAAACATACTCTATGAACTAATAAAACTGACTCATGATATCAAAGAATAAAGGAAAAAAAAAAACCAAACAACTATTGACAAAATCTTATCCAATAAATTCTCTGATCTGACTCTGGAAAGTATGTAGATGTTCAGCACAGTGACAGTCATCTGGGCACAGGGGACCCTGAGACCAGAATTCAATGCCATGGGAGTCAGAATGCCAATGATATTTGTTTAGAGCCATGCGGGGAAGTGGAAGTACCTCCAGCATGGGCCATTGTGCTGTAGCCAACCAGTACTCATGTGTATGATAAGAAGATGTAGCCCCTTTGTACATAAGCCTCATCAGCCATGAGTGGAAGAAGAGTGAGGAGCCGACTGGCAGACAGCCAGTGATAGGCTCCAATATCAACGAATATTAGAAAGGAGATTCAGAACTTCAATACTTCTGGTTTGAATGCCTGGTCACCTGGGAGTGGCACTATTTGAAAAGATTAGAAGGTGTGGCCTTGTTGTAGAAAGTATGTCGCTGAGGGGAGGCTTTGAGGTTTCAAAAGCCCAATCTAAGCCTTGTGGCTCTCTCTTTCTGACCCCCACAAATCCAGATGTAAGACTCTCAGCTGTTTCTCTAGCACTATGTCACCCTTCATGCTACCATGCTCTCCACCATGATGATGGACTAAACATCTGAAACTGTAAGCAAGCTCTAATTAAATGTTTTTCTTTATTAGAGTTGCCATGGTCATGGCGCCTCCTCACAGCAGCAGTCATCCCTAACTATGACAATACTCATAACCCATATTCTAAACACTGAAGCAATTTTTTTTCCACTTTCTTCCACCATAAACCATGGCAGACCTAAGTCAAATACTGTCACTAAGAGGGAAGAATTTTCTAAACTTGTTTATTAACAGATTAGGTCTAGACTCGTTTTGCAAAGTGGCAATCTGGTAATTAGCTCAACTTCTCATAATTATAACCATGGACCCTGTGGTGTGTGTCATTCACTCACCTATGTGCATCTTATTTTTTAAATTGTCTGTGAATGTATGTAATTCTATATGCTATTATTCTCATTTAGGTTCACCCATAATTTGAGAAATGGTGAATGAATACAAGAAAATTGTTCTTCTGACAGGACTAATTGGTATCAGTGACCATGATTTTAAAATGGTTAAATCTTTGTTGAGCAAAGAACTAAAGCTAAATAAAAAAATGCAAGATGATTATGACAGAATTTATATTGCTGACCTGATGGAGGACAAGTTCCCAAAAGATGCTGGAATAGACCAACTGATAGAACTGTATAAAGAGATGCCGGGACTTGGAGACCTTTCTGATAAACTCAAAAGGGAGAAGGCAAAAGGTAATAGGGGATTATCATGGATGCCCACTCTTTCTTCAACTTCTCCAAATGCATGCTAGCTTCGTGTAGTGATCATAACTGACAGCGTGTGCCTCAGGAGGTATAGAATGGCAGATTTCATGACAGAAAAACTGTCAGCTTATGAAACATCTTTCTTATAAATAATTCGATTTTGGGGGCTGGATATCCTTGGAGGCACTGGAGCAGACAAAAAATGCAGAAGCTGTTGAAAGAGATGAGACCTACTACTGTATAAAAATGAGAAAATTATAAAATAAAGATTGGGATAAATTGTTATTTTAAAAATATCTAAAACAATTTGTATTAATGCTCCATTAAGACACTCAGCATTATCTATTTTACAAAAGAATGTAGTCAATAATTAAGTGAAAGTCTGTCTCTCAGAGATATGAAGTAGTTCTCTTTTATAAAGTCACCAGGCTTTAAAAAAACTAATTTTGGCATAGAAACTATCATCTATGATCCTAGCAATCAAGAGGCTGAAACAGGAAGATATTCAGTTTATGGCCAGCCTGGTCTATGTAGCTAGTCTCTGTATCTAAACAAGCTCAGAAGCAAACAATTAAGAAGTAATAGATAAAATCAAATAGAAACAAAGGGTAGGAAGTCAAAGGAAATATCCATACTTTCTCATATCACAAATCAGATCAATTCTTTCAATAATTCTCTAATCTAAAGTGATCATCTACAGAAGCTGGTTTATCAACAATTATCCTTATACAAGCATTTGGGGGCCGGGGATCAACACTGTGTCTTTCTCTATTGTTCTCTATGTTGTTTTGGGAGAAGGCCTCTTATTGAATATGAGGCTCTCATATTTAGCTAAACAGGCAAGCTAGAATATGGCTCCACCTGCCTTCTCAGCCCAGCAGTTCTAGGTGTGCACTTTAGGTTGTTACCAAATAGATGAATTCAGGTCTCCATGCTTGCAAAGCAAGGGCTTAACTAACCACTGAAGCATTTCACCAGACCTAAACTTCAAAACGCCAAAAAGAGACTGTAGGATATAAGGGATGGAGCAGGGCTTGGCTGATGGACCCAGAGGTCCCTAGGATGGGAAGACTATGTTCATTGCACTTATAAATAATGAGGAGACCCCCAAGGCAGTCCTGTGCCTGACTTGGTAGCCCTGTCAAGCATCCAAGGCAGAAGGAAGCAAGTGTAGTGAGAGAGCAGGAACTGAGAACAAATAGTCGTCCTGAATGCGTTCCACCTCCCTCGAACCAGCACCTCTGAGTTTACTGTGTTCCTCTCCTGCATCAGTTAAAAGGAAAGAGACTGAGAGAAGCAACTCAGCAAGGAGACACAGGCGAGATGAACTCAATACTTCCCAACGTATGTCCACCACCAATGAAGATTCGGAACCAGAATCAGGCAGAAGTACACTGAACTCACAGGTACAGTACCTAAGCTCCTAATAGAAAATCTACTAAGGTTTCTTCTCTTTGTACCATTGTGCGAGCATGTATCTGTCTGTCTAGTCCTAGGATATAATAAAGTGGATATCTGAAGTAACTAATTTCATACTAGTAGGAACTAACAACCACAAGATATCTTCTGACCTCCACATGGCCTTTGTGGTACATCTACTCAAACAAGCACAATAAAGAATTATAAAACAGGTCGAACTATTGTTCTTCTTTTAGACATTGATAAAGTAGTGGTCAGTTTAAGGACATGGCTTTCCGAAGCCTCTTAAAGACATCAAACTTTAACTTGGGCTTTCTAAATATATGCTGGCTCTTTTGTCACCCCAGAGAAGCATAGAATGAAGGAAATAAAATATTTGTTCCTGTGTGAGGCATCCTACCTCTAATTCTGTTCAGAGGATGCTGTTCTCAAGGATAATAAGTTTATTATCTTAATTATTGTGCTTCATTTAACATTGAAAACTATGACGTATGACAGGGGTGGTTAGAATAAGGCTCAATAGGAGAGGAAAGAACAGCTTGGAATGCACGAGACTTGGGATTTAGTTTCCAATCAAAAAGGGAAAAGAGAAAATCAGCTATCATCAAGAGAAAAACAGCTTGAACATCTAGAGAAAGGGAAACAAACCCACAGACCTGAAGACTCTACAATTCTGTCATGATTAAAATTCATTAGATTATCAAACGTCGATAGCTAAACTTCAGTTAAAATGAATGGTTTTTTCTTAGAGAGCTATGCCATTACAAAAGCATCTTATCTCAATAGACCATGCAGGAGTTTAATTTAATGAGTTATTAGTGCGAGGGTGTAGAGAGAATCTAGCACTATTTAGGGAGCCTTAGTAGCCCCCCAAAAATCAGGACCCCTACGGGGCATGGCCAAAATAAATTGGAAGTCAGGGTCACTGAATTCTGGGCACTGTCTTCATTCCTGCGTTCTCAGAAGTGGACCAGAGCCATTATAAGACTGCTCTTCTCTCTAAGAATCATCTAAAGTTTAATTTGTATCGTGAATGAAATACACCCCAAAAAATATTAGTCCTTCTTATAATATATTACAAATAAATTTATAGCTATATCTGGCTCCCAACATGGGGCACAAACATCCGCATTAAGCCTACAAATTTTAAAACTAGAGATCCATTGGGAGGGAAGCTGGGCCCTCCAGGGGTGGGCAGCTTTCAACTGGCATGAGTATGTGGAGCCATGAGGGGTGGGATCAGACTGTGTTCCTGTTCATGGGCTGGCACCTTGGAGTCCATTCCCTATAGAGGAACACCAGCCCAGCATTGACCTTGCAATGAGTGAATTGGATGAGTGCCTAGAGTGGATGTGCTGTGCTGTGCTGGCCCACCTTGGGACTTCCTGCCCTTTTGGGGGAGGGGATGGATGGATGTGGAGGGGAGAGGCTGAGGGCTGTCTGGGAGGGATTGGGAGAGGGAAGGAGAGGGAACAGGGGGATACATTGATGGAGATGACAGTTTTAATGAAAAAAAATTAAATTAAATTAAAAAAAACATTCTAAAACACAAAGCAAAGCCAAAAACAACTTCCAAGTTATATCTCTAAAGTAAGTCATAATATGAAGTGGCATATAGACTTGAGCTACAAAATGGCTACAGGCTTACAGCATACAGCATAAGCTGCAAAAGGCCAGTTCCCAAAATCTTACAAAAGACTCAATATAAGCAATAAGCTATATATGATCAATTTAAGATTTCTATTTATATTAAACAAACAAAGAAAAACAGAGTCAAAAGTAGTTTCTTAATAACTGCATTTTCTGAGACTACTCAGCTAAAAAAAAAAACAAAGGCCTGGCTCCTTTTATAAAAACTTCCTAACTTAGCATTAGAGGCAAAAACTGTATGGCACTTTAAGAGACTTTGTTGACAAATACTTAAAGTTCATGAGTGTCAGGCTTTAGTGCTCTACTTACTGATAGTATAGACTCTAAGATTCTCCAGAGTTGGGGTGGTAAAAAATGTCACAATATTTAATATTACTTCTTAAAATTAAAAAAAAAAATAAGTCTGGCTCTAATACCATGTTAAAATGCTGCCAAGTGGGACAGAATCAACCGTCTAAACAACACTTCACAGTCTAACATTTTAAAAGTTTTTCTAGTTAAAACATAATTAAAAATACACAATAAAACAAATTCAAATAAAAAGATCTATGAATAATTTACAATATATATAAAAATGAATAAAGTTCAAAAATAAAATTTAAAAATTCCTAAAAAAATAAAATATTAAAAATATAAAAAGCCACATAAAAGTAAAAAAATACACAGAGTCTAAATTATGGTTATTATTGTGTTTTCTTTTAATTTTTTAACTGTTAATAAACTAACTACAAAAAGCATTTAATTACAAAAGCTACTAAGTTAAATGAACATATATGTTTTAAATATGTATTAAAGATATATTACTTTAAAAAAGTTCTGTTTTTGTTTCCACAAAATATAAAAACCTATAAATTACTTCCAAATTATTATAATTTAGTCAACCAAGACCCCCTTAACAAAATCTCTGATGGGAAGAGATAGACACATCAGCTTCAAGGCTGCAACTAAACTAATCCAGCTTCAAAATCCTCATAAAATTGCCAATGCCCCTCAGTCAACACTAGGGTCATGGAGAAACCCCATAAAAGACCACCACCCATGTATGCAATCAGCAAGTGAGTTTATTTAATCAATAAAGAGTCAAGCGTGCTGGGGCCAGTCATCCTTCAAGAAAGCAAACTGTTGACAACACCCCTCCCCAGGAGGGACATGTGGGTTCCTTTTAAGCACAGCCAAGGGGAATTCCTAAGGCATTAGGTCATCTTAGATATGATTTGCTTAAGCAAATGTCAATCATATTAGTATGTTCTAATTGGCTAGAGCTAACAGTGACTGGTTAAAGCTACAGCTTTTTCATAATGGGGCAGGCCTAAAGAAGTCCCAGTCTTTGTCCTTATTTGGTTATCAGCTTGAGCTGTTGTGGAGTTGGCTGGCTTAGTAGTCACTGATTGTGGGAGCTGCTCAGTGGACCAGGTTGGGTATGTCCTGTCTCCCTTGTCCCTGTTGTCAGGGGCACCAGTGATTAATTGCCCTTGGTCAGTTAAAAGAATTTAACCTAAGTAGATGCCTCCAGAAATACTGAACTGTTACTGAAAACGCCTCAAGATCCTACCACACTGTCTTACATGCTTGCCAGACCCCTCAAGTATCTGCAACAATAGCCTCTAACAGCCTCCTAACCTCTAGGGTGATGTCCATTTTTTCCCTTATTGTCTAGGCTTCTTGGGTATCTCGAGGAACTGCTTCTAACAGAGACCAAGCCACACAACTGTCTCCATCAATAGCATCCAGCTGTGTCCAGGCCCGTAGAAAGTTTCCAGCAAGAGCGTGCAGCAGTGTCCAGGCCCATAGAGTGTCTCCAGAAAGAGCATCCAGCAGTGTCCAGGCCGGTAGAGGGTTTCCAGTAAGAGCATGCAGCAGTATCCAGGCCCGTAGAGTGTCTCCAGCAAGAGCATGCAGCAGTGTCCAGGCCCGTAGAGTGTCTCCAGCAAGAGCATGCAGCAGTGTCCAGGCCCGTAGAGTGTCTCCAGCAAGAGCGTCCAGCAATGTCCAGGCCCGTAGAGGGTTTCCAGCAAGAGCATGCAGCAGTGACCAGGGCCATAGATTGTCTCCAGAAAGAGCATCCAGCAGTGTTCAGACCCGTAGAGGGTTTCCAGTAAGAGCATGCAGTAGTGTCCAGGCCCGTATAGTGTCTCCAGCAAGAGCATCCAGCAGTGTCCAGGTCCAGAGAGTGTTTCCAGTAATACCAACTAAGGTAACTTTCTGCTTTCACAATATAATGATGGAGGTTATTACAATTTGATACTAGCTCATTAACCCATGCCCTAGCTTTCCTTCTGTTGTGGTGGTGAAACATTCTGAACAAAACTAACCTGAGGAAAAAAGAGCTCATTTCAGTTTAAGCTTCCATAAGCTTCCATCATTGAAAAAAGCAAAGTCAGGAACTCGAGGTGGGAACTCAAACAGACCAGGAATAAACACTGCTTACTGGCTTGCTCTCTCTGACAAGCTCAGCTTGATTTCTAATACAGGAATGTGGCACCACCCACAGAGAGCTGGGCCTTCCCGCATTGATCCTTAATAAGAGACAAACCCCCAAGTCAATTTTCAGTCTACATTCCCTCATTCCTGTAATTCTAGTTTGTGCCAAGTTGACAAAAACTAACAGCCCACGAAGTAAACTCCAGACAGTGCGGCAATCATGTTTGTAATCACAGTGTGCTCCGATGCTGGGGGGGGCGGGGGGGCACAGAGGCAGACACACGGGATTCTCCAGTAGGTCACAGGAATATCTAACACACAGCAGTGAACAGGAAAAAACCTGTCTCCCACAAGGTGAAAAGCAAAGATTATCACCATAAGATGTCCTCTGCTCTCCTCCCACACCCCCATAACCCCACTCAACTCTGCTCCCCCACCACCCTCCCCTCCTGCCACGACGCCCTCCCCACCTCCGCTATTCCCCCCCCCCCCCCCCGCCTGCCCCTATTCTCCCTCCACTCCCCCATTTCTCCCTCTTTCCCCCCTACCCCTACCCCCCTCAGCTCTCCCCTGCTCTCCCACACACATATGCAAATGTTCTTACACACAGACATGCACATGGGTGAAAAAAACTTTTAAAACATTTGATATAATATTTAATACATGTTGAACTGACAATTAAGCAACCGATATGGGTAAGTGATTTCATTATCTGAAACAATCCATGAAGAGCTTATAAAGATCTGTGTGGCTTGCTTTTAGGCTGTTTCCAAGGTTTTCTGAAAACATCTGTAACTAAAATTCCTTACTTTCTAAAGGAACTGTATGGTAGCTGTTCCTTAAGTCCTGTGTACTTTTTGGCAGGTGCTGCTGTTATACTGTGAGTCATTACTTAGGTTACCTTGGATTCCGTTGCCAAGACTAGTCCTCCTATCTACTATGTATGATTGGTACGAGCTGACATTATTACCTAAATCCGTGTCTACCATGGGAGCTATTGTTCAGATTTTTCTTTCATTCTACCTATTGAGCTATCTTAATTATGCCATTTTTTTTCTGTGTACATTCTATGCAGAAGCCAAGACTGAAATCTGTACCTGTGCTACCTTCTGAGGAAGTTGGTCACCACCAAGGTCCCAAAAAAGTGATGGTGTTAAAAGCAACAGAACCATTCATATATGACATAAGAGAAACGAAAAGAATGTTCCATGCCACAGTGGCCACTGAGACTGAATTCTTTAGAGTGAAGGTGTTTGATATTGCCCTGAAAAAGAAGTTCATCCCCAACAAAGTCATCATCCTCTCAGATTATATTGGTCACAATGGGTTCATAAATATAAAAAGTGCCTCCAGTGTGTCTGAGGTAAACGGTAACGAATTAATGCATATTCCAACTACACTGAGGCAACAGGCCAATGCAACACCTAAAATCAATTATCTTTGCTCACAAAGAAGAATGTTTGTGAATGGAGTGTTTTGGGTATCTCAGGTAAGCCATTGCATTATTTTGTAAATTTTAGATTCTTACTCTTATCTTGGCAGATGTTAATGGTTAACTTACTGCATGCCAAAATTCAAGACCTCCTTGGTCAGTGTTGAGGACTAGGGTTTCTTGACTTTACATCTGAAAAACAGTCTCAATATACTTCATAGGGCACCATGAGGAAAACTGCCATAGAAAGAGCTTCACCAATAGACTCAGGCATTTTTCAAGCAATAATCATTAAGATTTTGTTTCTTTGAATTCTTCTCCTCCTAAATTACTGAGAATTTGATAGTGAATGAGAGATGACATCTAAAGATGGAGTGCCGAATACAGGTTATATCAGCTAGAAGACAAACCAAAAATAAACTCATCTGCCCCAGAATCCACTGGGTCAGGAAAGCTGGATTCTTTCTTTCTGCCTGTGAGAAAGAGTAACAGTAAAGAAATATCTCAGTGGCAGAGTTGGTGAAGTTGCCTGTGAAAGTGAGGGCAAGTAGATAAAAAACAAAAGCTTTCTTCTTCAAGAGCTTGCCACCAGGTGCGGCCTGAATTTAAAATGGGTCTCTGAACCTCAAATGATCTGGAATTAGGGTTAGTATTCTTACCTCAAATGATCCAATCAAGAATAATTTCTCACCTATGTGTTTAGGTGCTCTGGTTTTTGCTGATTACAAATATTGTCAAGTTGAAGTAGCTATCATAATCTATATTAAAGCTTAAAAAAGATTTACAAACCAGAATTTGCAACACAGAATATCTGACATGGTTTTGCCCCCCAGGTCTCAACTGATAGTTCTTTTTGTCCTACCAGAGCCAAGATTCTGCAGATACCCTTTCATTCTAATAGATGTAACAGCATCTGGTCATTTCACAGAAGATGAATATTTCTTTTGTAGAAAAATGTGAGGAAGGACTGCGTTTGCTATGTAATTCAAGATGATACAGGAATCATCAAAGTGGTGGTCTACGGACGACTGGCCAGTGTTGCCTGTAACCCAGGAGATAAACTTAGACTCTGGTGCTTTGAATTGACATCCTGTGAGGATAATATGCAGCTGAGATCTACAAGACACAGTAACATGGAGGTACGTGCTCTAGGGGAACATCATGCTTCCCAAGAATCATATTCTAATATTACACTAAAACAGCTTCTGGTATTACATAAAAGATGCAACAGGCAGAGGAAAACAAGTTAGTATACATAAACTTCCCTTACTGTTCTTTAAAATGTGAAAATTTTATCGAAGGAAAAATGGAAACTCAAAGAAAACCTAAAAAAATTCATTATGGTATGAGCAGGGCATTGTAGCTCACACCTTTAATTCCACCACTCTGGAGAACTGAGGCAGGTAGATCTCTATGAGTTGAAAGCTAGCCTAATCTACACAGTGAGTTCTAAGCCAGCTCAGTTTCAAAACAGCTGGTTATTTTGCCCTAAGTTAAGTAATAAAAGTATTGAATTTATTAAGGCAGATGGATTATCCAATAAAAATGTGTCTTTGATTAAAAGATGTCTTTCAGACTTTGGCTCTGTGGTTTTTCAAATTGATTAATCACATAAAGAAACCAAAGTTTCTCAACTAAAGAATAGAAATAATGCCCATCACTGAGTTTCATAAACAGAACACAGCACATATATGCTTGCAAGGAAACATCAAGTAAATCAGACCACAAAGATACCAGAACCCATGTTCTCGTCACTCTGACACACTGCAGGATTCATTACATAATAAAGCAAGTCTAAGACTGTTATAGAAACAAATAAACTATGGGGCTGACCTCCTGAGTCACACAGTAATGTTATTAGAGACATTCACTTCTCAAGAACATCATCAATCTTCTGATCCTCCTCACGGCAGCTGCATCAGGCTTGCATTTTGCACATTTTTCCTGCCCTCCTGCCCACTGAGAACCGCCCTCTCAACCCTTGTTCTTAGGTATCGCACCTCCTTCTCTCCCATTGCCCCATGGTACCTTATGTTCTTCCACCTTCACTCATGCTGGGTAGGAATAGAGAGTTCACTGTGTAGTCCTAAGCAAAGAGCAAAATCTGACTGCAGAGAGAGAAATGGGCAATGACGAAAAACTAGGAGTGGCTCATACAGACGAGACAGTGAGTAAAAAGGGAGGTGTGTGACCAGCTTCATCAAACCGCTCTGATGTCATTGTTTCCTTCTTCAAGGTCATCAAGACTGGGAAATGAGAAACAACCAGGCAATCCTGCTTCCATTATGGAACTTCATGAATTCTCATTAAGGAGATTTGAACACCTCTAATGTTTATAGAGATAAAATTCAGTTCCAACTATAAAAAGAGGTTTTTTTGCTCTAGGAAATGGTGATTTTAATCTTATTCTTTCGACATTTCATGTATTTTTAACTACATAATTTGATTTTATAGTGCTTATACTTTGAAAGGAAAAAGCTTTTAATACGAATCAAGCACTTATACAAAATTCTTCTATTTGTTACTTGCTTTAAAACTGGTTCTGTTTGCTGACGCCTCATAAGAGGCCTTATCCTCTCTTGGAATGGATGGTAGGGTAGGGTAGGGTAGGGTAGGGTAGGGTAGGGTAGAGTAGGGTAGAGTAGGGTAGGGTAGAGTAGGGTAGGGTACGGTGAAGCTGTGTGATGAGTGGGGGGAAGGGAGGGAAGGAAAACTGTGGTTGAAATGCAAAAAAAATCCTTTTAAATAAAAAATGTAAAAAGAGAAAAGAATAAAATGATAAGACGGGGAAATCAGTAGGTTGAAAGGTTAATAAAGTCTTGAAATAAAAGAATTAATAGCTAGAGTGGAGATAAGAGTCACCTGTCCCTAATACATAAAAAAAATTAAAATAAAATCTTAACATAAAAAAAAATGTGTCTGCATCTGATCCCTCGTCCTCTTCTCCCCACCCTTTATCCAGACCCCTCCCCCAATCACTAGCTCCATCAGGGATGTCTACTGTAATTCCCCTTCACAGTGAAAGTCATGTGTTACCTTCTTGAGCTCTCCTTGTTACTTAGCTTCTCTGGGTCTCTAGATTGTGGCATACACATCCTTTACTTGATGACTAATAGCCACTTATAAGTGAGTACATACCATGTTTATCTTTCTGAGTCTAGGTTACCTCACTTGGGATAACCTTTTCTACTTCTATTTGCCAAAAAATTTCATGATGTCATTGTTTTTTACAGATAGTAATACTTTATTGTGTAAATGTACTATTCTTCTGTTGAGGGACATTTAGGTTATTTCCAGAGTGTGGCTATTATAACTAAAGCTACTATGAACATAGTGAGAAAGTATCCTTGCGGTATGATAGAATATCTTTTGGGTACATGCCTGAGAATGGGAAGATGGAAGGAAAGAAAAGTGGAATTGGGGGACATCTCTGTGAATTAGCTATAAATCTAGTGCATGGTTTGAAAAAAATGGACCCCAAATTAGTGACACTATTAGATATAGCTTTGTTAGAGTAGGGGTATCCTTCTAAGAGGAAGTGTATCACCAGGGGGGTGGGCCTTGAAGTCTCCTCTGATTAAGATATGTTCAGTGTAATACACTTTCTGTTGCCTTCGGATCAAGCTGTAGAGCAATTAGCTCCATCTCCAGCACCTTGTCTACCTGCATGCTACCATGTCCCATTTTGATGATAATGAACTAAACCTCTGAAACTATAAGCTACCCCTGTAATAAGCAGTTCCTGGCCCAGATTTTTGAGAGTAGCCCAAGATTTGGACCCACTCACATCCCGCTGCTGCTTAGTCCCAAATATTCACACAAAAGATTGATTAATTTTATGCTGACTGGCCTATAGCTCAGCCATATTGCTAACTAGCTCTTAGTCTTAAACTAACCCATGATTCTTACCTTGTTTAGCCATGTACCTTTTCTCAGAGCAACATGGCTGTCTTCTTTCCTCTGTGTCTTCTGGTGTCTCTACTCTGCTCTTCCTGTTCCCACAGTTCTCTTAGTTTCATAGCCCTGCCTTCACTTTCTATCCACCTCTGATCAATCATCATTTTATTTAACCAGTAGGAGGGACAAATACTTACAATGTACCAGAACATATTCCCACAGCATTCCCCCCCCTTTTTTTAAAACAAGAACCCCAAATCTAATGTCCCTTTTTTCTCTACCATTATCTACAAAAACTTATAATCAACACTGTAAACAAAGACAAACATTCATAATCCATTTTTTTTGGCAATGTGGGCATGGTTCTCTAGGCTACTTCCTGCTGAATGCGGGCACTGACAATCCCATGGAGACCCCCCCCAAAAAAAAATTAGGATTATGGACAAGTCTTTAGTTGAGTAGCCTGTAAAACTGGGCCATCTCAACCAGTCTCCTTGACACTATTTTGGATGCAGAGCTCAGAGGAAACTGCAACAGAGGTGCTCTGAAATGCTGAATCATCTGAGCCATCCATTTCCATGGGAGACTTTTCAGGGGGTCTTCCTTGATCAGACTTTATTTTCTTTAACCAGGAATAAATTCACAGGCTCTCATTTTTTGTGAAAATAAAAAAAAAAAAAAAACCTCTTCTCAAAGGTAACGTATCTTTGATTTCAATTTTAATGTTAACTCATCTACCAAATAGATAAGTTAAATTAATACAGCAGCATTTATAATCAAATATCTTTTAGAGGTTTTAACTACTTTATTTCCAGTCAAAAACAGTTAAAGACAAGACAATAGCATACAGTATCCAGACACTCTGTATTTTCCATCTTTACGTGGCTTATATATTTTTGGTTTAATGGACTTTATCCTTCTTTCCTCTCTCAAGCCTACATTTATTTTTAAGCACACTCTAAGACATTTATAGTTTTTCTTTAAAAATCTGTATTTACTGTTTATCTCTTATTTCTTATCTCATTCTGTTTCTGATCACACCTTTGGTTGGCTGACTCCACCTCCCTCCCTCCATTTCTTTCTGTTTCTGACCATACCATTAATCTGCTAACATATGACTAGTATTAAAAGCTTGGGTAGAGTGGCTGGCTGTCTCCACCCAGCTCCTAGTTTTAGCAGAGGTACTGGTAGAACTCCCAATTACCACTCTGGGGAATTTTAGGGTAAGTATAACCACCAAATAAATCACTGCCATCTGCTTCTCATTAACTCC